>OZ022586.1:4626881-4695378 GCA_963669155.1 Arbacia lixula
TGTTTTTACATCCATCATCCAACACAGTTTCATGAAACAATCCCAGTCAGCAGTCTAGTAGTATTTATTCAGTGCATTGTCCAACCATGGTGTAATTACGAAATGGTCTATATGAGGGGAGCGAGTTGTGTTTTCATCTTTTCGCCTAATTATTGTGCTCGACACATCACCATCACCACTCATATCGCCATCATTATCATCATCATTACCACTGCATCGTCACCACCATTATCATCACCGTCCATGTAATCATCAGCACCATCATCATTCATATCATCACCATGTTCATCAGCATCGTCACCACCATGGCAATCACTACCATGCCAATCATCATCATTGTCATCACCATTCTCACCACCTTCATCAGCGGTCAGGTCGCATCATCACATTTATCACCACTAGCATACCGTCATCACCAACATCACTGCCATTACTTGGTGTTATCGCCACCATAATCATCATCATAATGATTACCATCATTACAATCATCATCGTCGTTATAATCATCATCATCACCACCACCACCACCACCGCCACCATCGTCAATATAATGATTACCATTATTGCAATCAAGATCATCGTTATAATCATCACCACCAAAACTATCATTGACTTCGTCATTATAATGATTACCATTAACACCATCAACATCATCATCAACACCACCACCACCACCACCACCACCACCACCACCACCACCACCACCACCACCACCACCACCACCATCATCATCACCATCTTCATCATTGTAACAATTAGTATCATTACAATCAACATCATCGTTATAACCATTACCACCACCACCACCATCATCATCATCACCACCACCACCACCATCATCATCATCACCACCACCACCATCGCCATCATTATGATGCCATCATTATGATTACCATCATTACAATCAAAATCATCGTTATAACCATTACTACCACCACAATCATCATCATCATCATCACCACCATCGCCATCATTATGATTACCATCATTACAATCAAAATCATCATCATTATAATCATTACCACCACCACTACGATGGACTTTACTCATCATCACTATCATCATCACAGTTACCATAATCGATATCACCATCACCATGATCGTCATCATCATAATCACTACTACCAGAGGACATGTACATCCACAGCTTACCAAGGCGCGACAAATCAACATGACAATTTTGCAAGTCACAGGAATAGTAGCAATATGGTTTAATAAGTTTATAGAAGCTGTGCATACATACAGGAGAGAAATCATTTACACAGAAAAACAGAGTGGAAGTGCTGTCAGTAGCGATCAACAAAACAACAAAACAAAATTTACACCAAGATATTGTGAAGTCAGAATCATTTGCATCAGATGAAAATAACAACTTAAATTTGCAAATAAACTATCATGTCATCGTCATAATTGCTCGCAAAATTCATCCGAACTTGATACTTTCGTAGGGTAGAGCTATGAAGTATGGCAGGATGGAAAATCGAAAAACTCTATATTTCAAAATGACTTCTCACTGGCTGGCTTATACGGTGGGGTGGTGATTTAATCTCACGTGGGTTTATGTCGTTTGATATGCAAATTAGATCTGGGAAGGGCGCCTTGCTTGGGATTAACTCTTTCTGGGCCGCATGTGCGTTTTGGTGCCCACAATACGCACACAAATCCCATAGACACACACGATAGAGCACCGATTGATACGGCACGGAGAGGGTTAACACCGTGAACCCAGGTGGGAACTGGAATCAACCATTCTGTCATCACTTCAAAGCTCCACCACCCAATCAGAATAGATCTGATTCAACACAAACAAATGGAATGCACGGAATAGCAACAAAGTAACAAAAACACAACAATCAGGTACAAGAGTAATTCAGCCAATTACCTTTGTTCTCTCCTTAAAATAATCAACGTAACAGAAAATTGTGCGACTTGAAGGTTTCCTTACTGGCAAGGATGGCATCGTTCCTTTTAAAGGTAACTCATTCTAGCCAATATACAGGTAAAATTATTGTTTGATTTGCTACAAATCAGTAATCATAATAAGATAGTGCTATCTATGAAAGCAAAATCATTGATTTGTTCAATTCTAATTCAAAGGTGGGATGAGTAGAGTATACAATGCAACATCAATTTCTATTTCAATTTCAATTTCAATCTAAACTTGCTAAAAAGAAGTCTTACATTTTGAAATGTACATAAAAATGAACCAAAAAACCTCTTGACAGTGAGATAAAAACAGGTGGTGCAGACATTTTGGATCATACAAAGGACTTTCAACAAATGTGAAACAAATAGATAAGAATTCCATGTAAAAGGTATTTCTACAGTATTCCTATAAAAGCATGCTCCATTATATCACTCAGTAGATCAGACACAGTTGAGAAATGATCGCATTTTGCGTAGCACAACAGATGAACATATACACCAGATGAAATCATTCAATAATCTATTTTGAATTACTTTGTTGTATATCATTCACCTGCATTAACATTTAAAAAGCTTCATTTCCATCACATCACCCTTCTTTACAAATGACCCTCTATTGTTTTTAAACACACATGAAATATGAATTACACACCTTCTTATTAAATTTCATCTGTTCATTTGATTCATTCAATCAGAATCATTACCCGTTACACGTGAATGGCAAAAGATGGTTAGATATAGAGATAAAGAGGTGGGTGATTATGCGGAAAGATAAAGAGAGAGAGAGAGAGAGAGAGAGAGAGCAAGCGAGAGAGAGAGAGAGAGAGAGAGAGAGAGAGAGAGAGAGAGAGAGAGAAAGACAGCAAGAGAAAGAGAAAGAGAGCAAGAGCAAGAGAGGGCTGGGGGGGGGGGGGGGCAAAAGAGAGGAAAAGTGAAGGAAAGAGATGGAGAGAGATGGAGAGAGATGGAGAGAGATGGAGAGAGATGGAGAGAGATGGGGAGAGATGGGGAGAGATGAGGAGAGGGGGAGAGGTACAGCACAGTACAAAGAAAAACAGTACGAACCTTATAAAACATACAAATAAAAGACTGCTTTGCATAACCACAAATCCATACAATGCAATACAAGTACTTCACTAGTAAAGCACCAACATGGCTATATATATGCATATGATACATAACTACATCAACCTATAGATAACACTAACTACATGTAGACTACTTTACCATTATTTTTGTACACACTACAAAGCTCAGGTATCATACAGATATGGGAGTTTGTACATCAGTGGAGATAAAGAAGATTCACATACACTGTACAGCTTGCCCGGAAAAAAAAAAGATAAGATACTTTTGCACAAAATATAAACTTGTGATAAGAAATTCATTTACATCAGCAAAATCAGAACATGTAATACAAATAGGTTAGCACATGATGTGGAAATATTTACAATAACAAGATATGAAATATCAACAGTTATTAATGACTCTCATTAGAGTATCTAACGTCTTTAGAATGATATGTTTCACTAATTTACAAATACTTTCTAACCAGGACTTGGTTAATATTTATACAATTGGGGCACCCTGTGATTAAAAACTAATAAATTACATAACAAATGAAAGCCGATTTATTCTACCACAGAATAAATATGAATTTTAATGAAACTGGTCCAAACAATATCAAAGCTAATATTACCCCTCGTAACAAAACTTTATACTTGGTATTGGATGAGGGGGTGAGGCTGTGAGGGGGTATGAAGTAGGAATGGAGGACCAAAATCAGGTGGTTATGCATGTGAGGGAAACTTCACACTTAACAAACACTTGTTGTTATTCCTGCTGGTAAATACAAACAATACACAATGCTCTATTTATCAGCAGCACTGTTATTGGTCTGCAGATGTAGTACACAAACATCTCATGCTATATATAAAGTCATTATTACAGTATGGCACCAGTGGATCACACAGGTAGACATGTTTTGGCTAGCACAGACAAGTTACCTTTCTAAGAAGTTTAGAGTACCGAAGTGTGACATCATATGAGTATATCGTCAAGACAACTGGTTATAAACTATGTGGGTCGAGCAAGCAGCGGTGACAATAGCGGAATCCATCAATGAGAGTGCCTGACACTAGCTCGCTAGACTGTGTCGGACCAGTTAACCCTTACATTAACAGGTTTTGAAAGACCTGGTGGCTCACTACATATCTTGATGACAATGTCAATGGCAATCAGAGAGTAAATCTCCCTATTGAAGTATGGTGTGCAGAACCAGAGACTTGTACAGCAATGGGTATGACGACACCACTTTTGTACTCTATAGGCGCATAAAATGTGTAATATATCAATGGGTTTTTTCCTGGCTTCATACTAAAGAGAGTTAATTTCATTTTGTATACCTGTTCAAGTATAGATTGATGTACATCCACGTAACATAGGATGTACCTTATTGCAGTACTAACCCTCTTAGTTCCATGGAAGGATAGTATGTGTAATACCTCAATGTGCTTGTAATTGCCTGGTACCAAAATGGTAAACCCATAATCCACATGTATGACCCAGTCTAGAATCACCTGGTTCCAGTGCCCAACAATTAAACTCTTTCAGTCTTATCTGGCAATAAACTGTGTTGTAATTGAGATGCGATTATGATTGGTTGGTTGGTACTGAGATGGTGAACCTTTTTAGTCCCGTAGGCAATAAATGGTGTTGTAATTGACAATGGACGATGTTTTTGGTTGGTTTCCAAGAGGTTTAACCTTCTTAGTCCCATAGGCAATAAACTGTGTTGTAATTGACATGGGACTGTGATTGGTTAACCGAGAGGGTTAACACGCATCTTTAAGTCACACAATACCACCATCACAGCTATGAATTAACTTGTTGTATGCTGTCATTCTCACAAGTTCATTGGTAAAACATAGGGGTCATCTTGTTCTAGTATGAAACAGGTTAACACACATAGCAGCCGATTTGCCGTCAAACACTGTTCATATTGTCCATGATGCAATAGAGCATCTCACCGATATATAAGAACCTCTTGTACACTAGATTCTTACAAGTCCATGAGTAAAACATAGGCTCATGTAGTGCTAGTATTCAAAAGGTTAACACATATGTAAACAGAATGCAGATCAGCTGTCAAAATTGTTCAAAAAGTCCATGCCGCAATACAAGCATCTCACCTGCAGCTTTAGTCCATTGGTATAAACACACGATTCACCTGGTTCTGGTATTCATCAGCTTAACAGCGGATCACCCGGTGCACATGCAAATACTTTGAGTCAAAATGTCTTGAGACTTTTTTTCAAGACGAGCAAGTCCTGGCTCACTATACTGGCTTCGGATGGGCGTAGCCTTTGTCAGATTTCCTCTACGATGAGATGATAGCATGCAGAAATAAAGAAATAAACAACATAATAGTATGAGATTAACAAAACGTAACATTATATTAAATGACTTTCACTGAAAGCGAAGTGGTCTGGAGACAGCAAACTTTGTGATTCATCAAATTTCCACAATATCCCATTTTGACTCAAAAGCAATTTTTAGATGTAGAAGATGGCTTTCCTCCCTGTGTGGTTCTATTTAGCCTATTTCTCTCCACCGCTGAAGGATGTTCGGGCCGAACATTTTGAGGATTTGTGATTTACCGTAATCACTAATTACAGCAAATATGGATCATTTGAGGGCAAATAAATTTCAGCAAGTTTCTAAAAAGGACAAGACATGAATTTAAGACCATTGGTAAGAAGATTGCTTATGGTCACCCTTTTGAAGGCTTTTTGTCTTCCCAGTACAGTATATTCCCTTTAAAATCAAACAAGCTCTTTACCATAATGACGACAGCAGAACAGCGATGCCGTGATTGGGGCCAGTAATCATTACCGCATCTATCCTTTTACCTTTAAACCACAGAGTGACCATGCTATCAAGGTATATTCTGCGGTGACCATTTCATATCATTTTTATAACTTCCTGCAAATTTGAGTAATTTCCTTTGCAATAGGAAATGACCAATACAAAACATGTTTGACCTCCATGAAAATGAAGGATGAAAAAACTAGGTGAAATCTGAAATATCGTAGCTTTACTATATCTAATTTAAAAGTAACAGATACAATGGGACAGCATATTGCACTTTAGATAAAAAGGTGACTCAATATGGGTAGTGACTCAAAGCCACAAAAACCACAATGCTGTTAATACCAAATACATATGAGCCTTGATTTGGTAGCATTTAAACAAAAAATAATGAACTACGTACACTGTATATTGTATGAGTCGACTCTACAGCTTTGTTTTACATTCAATACATGTACCACAAGTGCCGTATCAATGAAACAAAGTATAGTTTATGATTGCCTTTAATATCACTAATTGCAGTCAGTTTAAAAATTAATTAGTTCACACTTACTACTCCTATCACCCACAGTACATCTTTACATCTATTACAAGGCCACTATCTCAGCACTTCAACTTTGCAACAACAACAACAAAAGCAACAGAATATATGCATATTGAAAAAAACATAATCAATAAAAGTTTCTGTATAACAGTTTACCCTGGATTGATATTGGCAGTGCTTTTTAAATCACAAATGCACAATCATATATTTGTACACAGCTCACTCAAAGGATAAAATAACTTACTGTAAATGTGGCATAATTCATGGAGCTTGAATTAACATGAATTTAAAGTTGATATTCATAGAAAATCCAAAAATATAGCGATCCATATATCAATGGAAAGCTGAAAGTGTGTAGAAGTCAAATTTATTCATTATTTCGCTTATAAAATAACACAAAAGAAATAAAAACAGTTTTTAAAACGCATCTCATAATGCTACGAACCGTGCCGTTTGCCGTCCGCGAAAGGAGCGATTTTTTGTGACGTAAGGTGAATGGGCACGTAAGCCATCTCCAGCCGCTACATTACGTGTTTTATACGTATAGCTCTAGTATATCGTCCTAACTAAATATACCATTTAAGGCTATATTTCACTGTCTTTTAGATTTTTCTTGTTAGTAGCATTTGAGTAAGTCTTGCACAAATCTAAGAAAAATAATCTCAGCAATAATAAAGTTAGAAAAATGAAAATATTCTGACCTTTATCGGGAGGTTTTACATTGAAATACGAAGTCGAGTCTACTGAATTTAATACGAGCTGTCGTTCGGAAAAGTTAGTTTTCTTGCACTTGTACGTTTTGTAGAGGTCATGCCATCTAACGATCTTTCAATTAAGGCTTACAGATATCTCAAATAATGTTGATAGAAGACTTGAGATAATATAATCTAGATGTCAAACACTATATGGACCCATTTATATTTTTCTCGAAAGATTTGTTGACGTTCAACGTCATACATACTGCAGTACGATTATGCACGTGCGCGTACGTCATTATAGCCCATGCATATCGCGACTGCATATCGCATGGTATAGCCTTACTGATTACAATGCATGCTCGCGATCGCACACGTACGTACACATGAATGGGTATTGCGCATTTTCCTTTAATTCATCAACACTCTGCTCATCGTTGATATTTCTGCTCGCAACCTTCGACTGACAACAACTTTTGCATGTATGTACATTGTGTACTATACTTGTGGTCTCTTATTGCGCGAAATATAAACTGGTTTGTCAACATGAACGGTATCATAGCGGGTACATGTACATATACATGTCTGCATCGTAGTTTTAATCTTATACAATTTCATCAGGATTGTTGACAGAACAATCGAGTCCTGTTCTTTTTTCTGTTTCGTCCCGGCCGACCGGTAGCTAGCTCGACTTTAGCGCTACTGCTACGGCTACGCTGAGCTAGTACTGCACGGATCGGGCCCACGGTTATTGCAAACTCGCGCACTAAGGTTTGGAAAAAATAAATACCCTCTAGTCTAAATCATTTCAACTACATACCAATTTTCGGTGCTGTTTGGATCAAGTCTGGCATGATCCTGGTTGCCCCTTGGCCTAGCATCCCCGTAGTTTTCCATTTGTAGATCTAGATCTTCTTGAAGTTCAGGTTCTGGTTCTTGCCGGTAAGTAATATCTACAGCGTCCGTAACAACACCATTCGTATATACTCGCAGCTTGAGCCTGAGGAGCGTTTGATTCATCATCAAAATCTCCCACTTCACCTTCATCGATTTCACTATCTGGTCCACTACTAGAGCTAATACTCTCGTCTTCAAGTTCTTCTTCAAAATTGTCGATTTGAAAATCTAAATCGAGGTCCAACTCATCCATTGTTGAAGTCTAAAAAATAGTTCAGTTCGCGAAACGTAATTTGCTGTTCGGTACGTACACGAAAGCTGCACGTGACCGATTGTCAAATGAAATCATGGACATTCAGTTACGTCATGCATAGTGGCCTATTTTACGGGACGTAAATTGGGCAGATTTCGAGGGGGAATTTGAGTAGTTTTTGTTTGGATATTTCTGCGCTCCTGGTTTGTTTTAAAATTTGGGATTAGCGTTATAATGATCATCAAGTCATAAACTTTGCAATGATATCAAATTCAACCGTATTTAAAATCAATGAATATCAACTTTAATGTATTATCATCATTAATACCACAAAAATAAAACAATGAACATTTTGCAGATTGTTTCTTGATTATTCTTTCCTGCGTTCTTTCCTGTGAACACTCCCATCTCTGTGAGGAACAATGTACTACAAACATGGACGGCCGATAATTACGATGCAATTTATATGCACACTGATCACAGCGAGCTAGCTAGCTACAGTAATGCATCTCTCATCAGTAAATGTGTGTTGTGAATTTTCTGACTTGTGTTTTATCATTTAGGAGGCTTGTGAGTTGGGTATGGGCTGGGCCACGTTATGAAGAACACATCTGTATGGAAACTATACCACGTTTACAGAACAGATAGATATCTCCAAGTCAGCGGAATGATATACACAGTATTACATGTAGCATGTGGTAATACATACAACTTAAGAGCATTAAGTAACTAATTGATGAAGTACATATAAAAAAATATAACCCTATTCTTTCAATATGACAAATCTTCTTTCAATAATTAAGACATGTTTCAAGAATTCTATCAAGAATTCACTCTAATACAGGTACTGTATGTACAATATAGATTGAGCAAATTAAGTGTAAACTACTGATGAAAAAGGGTTCCAATATGTAAACTTTTGACAGGAAATTCATGAGGAATTAAATTATGATAAAAAGGAGAGAATCACATACGGTGCTAATGCACTTTGGTATCCCACACATATAATGCGCAGAATGGGAATGCTGCAATACTGATTGTCGTCGGCAGAAAGTGACTTAAAAATCACATTTTTTTTGGACAAATTAAACAGCGAAAATTTTGTCTAGGGTTAGGGTTAGAGTCAGGGTTAGGTTTAGAATTAGGTTTAGGGTTAGGGTCAGGGTTAGGTTTAGGGTTAGAATTCATAAAACTAGTGGGATACCAAAGTGCATTAGCGCCTCATAAACTACACCTGTATGCATCACAAAAAAAACTATACTACTTTATTTACAAGTATGGACATTCAGCACAGTATATGTCCATAGTAGGTGAATTGAACCTAGCTAGCAGGATATAACAAGGGAAGCTACATCTTTGCAGATTGGACGATTAGTCTCTTGGTTCAACTGCTACACATGAAGAAAGTGAATAGAACGGATCACTGAAGTTAGCAGTGCATTGCAGGAAAGATTGCAGCATTGCCAATTGGAAGACTTGAGATATCGATGAGAAATAAACAGACAGCTTTTGTAGCTGTTTTTTCTCTCAGAAGGTATTTTTCGACTGCAGATTTAAAAGAGAAAACAAGATGGATGGGGTGAAGAGGGGAAAAACAGAAATATGGAAATTGGTTTTGATAAATTTTGAGGAAATTCTCAAGATTTTCCATGCAAGCATGCCATGCTTTCACAATGCTGAAATACAATCCAGAATCTTGGCAGGTTTTAATGGGAAATGGAGAGGGATAGGTGGAGGGATGGGGGAAGAAGAATGGGGGGGGGGGGGGGGGGGGTGTCTGAGCCAGAAGTCATACTTATGTATGTGGCAATTTTGCATGTGGAATACAATCCAGAATCTTGGCAGGTTGTAATGGGAAATGGAGAGGGATAGGTGGAGGGATGGGGGAAGAAGAATGGGGGGTGGGGGGGGGGGGGGGGGGGTGTCTGAGCCAGAAGTCATACTTATGTATGTGGCAATTTTGCATGTGGATTGCTTAAATAGAAAATACTATTAATTTCAATTATCATCACTGATACTGTTATCATTATTAAATTAAGTATTATTGAGATCAATATTATTTTGTATTGTTTGAGATCCTCATTGCTATCAATAAATCGGTTTTTATTTTCCCTTCACCTATCCCTTGGTTCCTGCTGGTGTCTGTTGGATAGTGGAAGAAGGAGGGGCAGGTCATAAACTGGATTTCAATGCCAGCATCTATGCTGTGCCCAGTTGACAGCCACAGAAGAAAATGAAATCTTTACTTGTCTACTGCCCTCTTTAGGGCAAGTTTGATGCCAGAATGAATCAGAGTACAGAAGATGAAAGATTTGAGAAGGACTTGTAGATGAAAGACAGACAGATAGCACAGCCAGTGTTTTCATTTGTCCAAGAATCACAGAAATTTCTTGAAAATTTGCTCTTGCCAAGGAAATCTTCAAGACATGAAATAATTCCAGGAAATTTCAGGAAATCTGAGAAGTACAAAGGAAAAAAAGCGCCTCAAAATGAGTAAAAAAAAGTGTCAAAAATATTTTTAAAGTTCTACCACTCCCCCACCCCTTTTTCCCCCACTCAGGGCCTCCAGGACAGCTCAGCTGCACAGCCCTGTCTGAGTTCAGTTATCCTCTAATGTCACATCATGCAATAGTACCTGCATGAGAGCTACACATATGCAGCACATTCTGTGAAAACATGCACGGACAATCACATGCCAGCACTCGAACCCTCAAACCACAAACTCTGAAACATACGTGTAGCCTCATTTTGGGGGACAGCGTACAAACTTGTAGGTTTGTACACCCAAAATGGTACAATATCATTAGATATTGAAAATACAGTGTAATAGTTACATATAATGGACTGGCAAAAGGTCACAACTCACAACTTACTGAAAATGCTATGCAGAACTTTCTACTCCATGTACAGTAAAGTACAGCATACAAGCTTTGTTTCCCCCTAAACCCAGATACTGGACATTCACATGTTATCACTCATAAATAACAATCTATAAAACGTGCGTGTATCCCAATTTCGGAGGACAACGTAGAAGCTTGTACATTTTTTTTGTACATCAAAGATGGTATGACATCATTAGATATTGATGATAACTGATCCACATATAATGGACAGGTAAAAAGTAAAAAATAACCACCAATGCTACATACATGTAGAACTTTTCTACTTCATATATTTTACAGTACAAAACAGCCTCTTTTCCTCCAAACACAGATACTGGTATCCAATAATCTTATAGAAGTCATGAAAAGTGTGTATACCTTCATTCTACATAGCTGGTATTGTAAAAAAAAAACCCAACATTTCACTACCGAATATGATACCTTTCAGGTTATTTTTGACATGTACTGGTAGTAAACTTTTATCGTCTCTAAAATAAAATACAATGAAATAAGATACTATTGTCTTGTAATGCTGTTTGTCTCTGTGTAATGCACGAGGTACATGAGGTACCATTGAGGTACACTTTATGTATCAACATACAAAAACATCCAAGTTCCAAGCATGACGCCATATGTATATTAACCATTTCTTAATTGAGCCTGCATATGCGGGTTGTTTTTTTTCCACTCAGATACTAAGCAGCACGACTTCCATACAATCTGCTGTTTGGACAATTGACAACCGGCTATGAATAACCTTCATATACCTTATACGACATAATCAAGCAACATCCCTTTGGTTATTGTAGGTCCACAGCAAATTTTGATATATCCTAACTAGACCAGGGTTCACAAGGCCGGAATATTTAACATTCAGCAACAGATTAAATGAAAGAATTTGTGGTTATTCACTACATTTTAATGAGGTAAAAATTAAATGAAACTTCTAAATACCAGATTTTTTCAAAATGCACTTTTGTAGTCTTTCTCTTCTTTCAAACATGTTTCTAGGTCACTTCTGATAGATATGAATGAAGTAAATGATTAAACAATTTCTCAAACATGTATAATCTCTGGAAATTTCTATAATATCACTTCCTACATGTACATCAAAGAAATGGTCTATACAAATACATAGACTACATTAAAAACAAAAATATGTCCTAGCCTCATGGCAAGCTTAAATACATGTAGTTAAACAAAAAGAGGGTCTTTTTCTGATTTAGGAAGAAGCCAGATCAGCTGTAGGTATCTCCGGTAAAATAAAAATAAAATAAAACATTCATGTTTGCTGGGATTAGGCTAATGCTGAATCAGTTCAAATTCAAATTTCCCCAATCTACAATTATATTGTGTCAGTATGTCATGCAGACATACAATACAGCTCAAAGGAATTGGCATGGGGAAAGGGAAAGGGGAGAAAGGGAAGAAAGGGAAGGAGCCACAGTTTTAAACCACAGTATATTTTGTCCAGTTCAGCATGAAACATAATCTTTAGGCTAAAGCATCAGGTTTCATGCTGAACTGGACAAAATATACAGTGGTTTAAAACTGTGGCCTCTTCCCTTTCTTCCCTTTCTTCCCTTTCCCTTTCTTCCCTTTCCCTTTACCCGTGCCAATTCCTTTGAGCTGTACTGTACATGCACACTTTATTCTCTGTTCATCTCAATGGATCACAATTATTCTCAGATTGCTATTAACTCTTTTTGTGCCATGTGTGTATTTTGTTACCAGTAATGCACACAAATCCCATAGAGCAGCATTTTATCTGGCACACAAAGGGTAAAGCAAATACATCAGCTTGTATTTCACTAAATTGGTATGGGAAGGGCCAATCAAATTGTTGGATTACGGTAGGAAAAGAAACCTCATCACAAAATGGAGAAAATCGATTCAGCCACTAATTTTTATTGCCTCTCCTGGCCTGGATTAATTAGCTCAAAATGGCTCTTTGTCGCATGACCAATTTCCTACTAATCTAGATCACCGTTGTCCGGCCTAATTGAGTTGGCACTGACCATCAACATCAGCCGACTGGTCATTTCAGGTTTGACAGTTAGTGTGAATTCTCCACTGCATATAAGGAATATATAGGCATCCCACAATGCACAGCACATCGCGTGATTACATTCATACCCACTTCTGGGCCCTTTTCCACAAAACATACCATTAATGGTATGGTAGCATTGCTCAACAGCCAATCAAATTTAAGGTTTCCATACAACCTGCAATTGGTTGCTAAGTTACCATCAATGGTAAGTTTTATGCAATGGGGCCCTGGTCAAGTATAGTAGTGTATAAGACAGGAAGTGGGTATGGCTGTACATATATGCCCTATGCAGTGCACTGTGGGACAACTTTTCCTTATGCGGTATGCAGTATCGACAGCTACTAGAACAAATGCCAATCCTCAACATTAGCATCCTTTTAACTCAAAACTCCACATTCCATTAAAGGGAGTATACTGTACTGGGAAGACATAAATCCTTCAAAAGGTTATCGTGAGCAATCTTCTTGCCAGTGGTCGTAAATTCATGTATTGTCCATTTTAGATACTTGCTGAAAGTTATTTGCCATAAAACTATCCACATTTGGAGTAATTAGTGATTTAATCACAAATCCTCAAATTGTTCGGGCCGAACATTTTGAGGATTTGTGAATAAATCACTTATTATTGCAAATGTGGATCATATGAGAGCAAATAACTTTCAGCAAGTTTCTAAAATGGACAATACATGAATTTAAGACCATTGGCGAGAAGATTGCTCACGATCACCTTTTGAAGGCTTTATGTCTTCCCAGTACAGTATACTCCCTTTAATGGGAAAAATTTCCCATAATGCGCCGCTCAGCCACATTTTGATTGCAGTCATGTCCACTTGCTGTCTAGTGCATGCGACTGGATGTGGACATGATTGTTAGAGATATCCGGATTGCGTTGTGCGATGGATATTTAGACAACATTTTCATACACGGCGTATGAAAAATTGCCACTACAAATGCCACTCCCATCTAACATTGATCAGTCCAGATTTGACTAAATTATATAACAGTCCCAGATTCCTCTAGACTTAATTTTGAGTGGAGTTCACCGTCTCTAGTTCCAATCCCACCCAATGCAGTGAGAGATAAATTCACGGTACGTGCAGGGGCAACTGTACAAGCCTGATGCCATCACGCAAGCACAATGACCCGTGCTGTGCATTCGACCAAGAATGAATATCAAATTTTGCATAGAGCCTCTTGAATGGTCATCACTTTAAAGAGATTGAGTCAGCGACGCAATAAAACTATGACTGCAAAACGGCTGCAGGACACGTCAATCTTGTCATTGGTCAAGGACAAACGACCTTCTGCTACACGTTTGTTTCAATTATGGCAGAAATCTTCTTCATAGCAGGTACAGATATAGTCCCTTAAGACAGCACACAATCAAAGTACTAGGTGTTAAAACAAACTTTTAAAAAATAATTTAAAAATAGGTTATGACTCAAATCAAGCTGAAATTGACACATCATGACGTCAAAGGATGTCAATTTTTTTTAAAATCAGGTTTTGTGACATTTCACTTATGACTTTTCTTTTAATAATCCTGTGAATATTTAATGAGATTACCTAGCCATTCTAGACTTCATCTACTACAGAGTTGCAATTAACCTGAATTAGTCAGAACTATAATTACAAATATGAGACTGGGATATTAAAAGTAACAACTTCCTTCTATAAATGTCTGACTTTTTTAACGCTTTTACTTTTATTCAATTCATTAGCCTTTTAAGTAACCGATCATCACCAAAATATACAGGAAGTCCCCACTTGTGTGATTGATATCTCTATCCTGTTCCCTAAACATCACAAAAAGCCTGGAATTTGGCCAGACCATGCCCAGTGCTGGGGATTGGATTCGTGCTTGTGCGTGAAAAATAGCTTGCCTGGTTACCAATTAACTATTGAAAAGTCACTTTCCCCCTAACTGCATAGCAATGCTTTATTACATTCACCTGAATCTAGAGATTAAAGTTTTGATAGGTGGATCTCCCTCTGAATACTTAGTTGTTGCTAAAATGTACTTGCCACAAACCTCAAACAAGCTTTGGGGGTTAATCAAGTGGAGGAGCTTGTCAGAATCTGACGTTGCGAGTCAGAATGAATTCCTATTTTTGCTGGCAGTGGCGTATCATGTCGAAGGGCCTTGTGCCAGTGGCATCTCTGAGCCAAGTGAGGAAAGTCAGTCTCTGTCGTCCTCTTGACCTACGTCCCTGAACAGCACCAGGGAGGGCAACTTTCTCAAGAGCATTCTTGCCAAGTATGTGGCCTAGGAAACTTATCTGACTTGGGCAATCATTTGAAGTAGCTTTTGGGATGACTTTGCTCCTTCTTTCTTTGGGGTTACCATGAGTACAATATTGTTTGAAAGATGTACATAACATGTGCATACATAACAAAAATGGTCTATTCATGTAGATGGTGGTTACCTTCAATGTTGCTCTCTTCGTGAGATTCATGTACGCCTTCACTTTCATTCCTCTACAAAGTCTCTCTCTCTTTGCTCTCTCTTTCGAAGTGCCGTATTCTGAGACGTAGGCACTCGTGGTGTGCCACAAATCTCTTTTCCTAGCCTCCTGAATCAGCTTCACCTCCCACTGACCTGCACCTCTCTCTCCCCCTCTTTCTCCCTCTCTCTCTCTCTCTCTCTCTCTCTCTCTCTCTCTTCAATCCCTGTATTCAGACTGGTCATCCAATTCATCTGTTTCCTTCCTCTATCCCTCTATCTTTCCTGTCATTGCTAGACTTTCCACACCATCCTATCTTATTGTATGTCCTAAGAGGTTCTTTTGCCTGTTTTTATCTTCTTATTTTACAAGCTCCCCAAGCAGTACGATGCATCAAATACCTCAAGCAATGCATGCCACTATCCTCATATCACTTGTAAGGTGCCTTTATCAAAGAAATATAGAGGTGGTATTCTGAAAACAAAGTTCAGTTTTGACTCAAATTTCGACTTAAATTCCTATACCTAAAGTCCAGAACTGTGGTTGGCTTATTGCCACATTTTCAATTGCAAGTCAGTTTACAGAATACTAACTGACTAACACAATTTCATTTAAAGACAGCCCGTCCCTTTTTCAGATCACCGCAAAACCATCGAAACATTGGCAAACATAAAGAGAAGTGTTAGCAAGCTATATATTCATAATTTGAAACTGATACGTAGTGTAAAATTCAAATAATGCACGTAAACAACTTTTGATTAATAGTCTTTACCTCAGGCTCTTAGCAGGTTGTGTTAAAATATCTGCTTTATTTATTAATCTGTTTATTAAATTATAAAACGCATTATGAAAAAAATGTTCTATAGAAGGAATCATCTCCAAAGTTTGGTAATTACTCATGAAATTAGGATTTCAAACATGCATAATAACCACATAGATACTGTAACAAAGACTAATACTTTTTTTGTAGTACGAAAAAAGTCGGTTTGAAATTAAACGGCTGAAATTTTTACATATACAGAAAGCTTCAACATGCTATATTATTAGAAATGGTCTTGAATCACTCTTTCTTCAATTTACGATCGTGATAGACGATTTCAAATTTTAAGCTTGCAAAAGGGACAGACAATCTTTAAAATGATTATACTTTTCTTTCACAATACCATCCTCTATTTATTTCACCTATTCATTCAAAATGGGAATGTAGTACACAAAATAGCTGGTGATATGCCAGGCAAACCTCAGCAATGTTCAATACAAAGGCTTATTAGCACTGATTTTGATTGTGAAGCTGGTATTCACCTGTGGTGCAGTAAACTTGGTCACATTAATGCCCTACTATGACAAAAGGAAGCAAGTGACAAATCACTCAAATTTGACTTATTGATACTCATAGTTTGTACCCAGGGTTCCCTACCTACAGACAAAATCTGGAGAAAAAATATTCACCTTGCTGTGAGATATTCAATCTAACATGATGTGAATTTGCACTAATGACAATGAAAGTAAGAAATACATTTTGCTTATTTACAGGAAAAGTCTGTTTTGTTAGTTGCTTCATTTTGTCAAAGTAGGGCAGAATAAAGGTCATATTGATCATAAACTGAATCTGTGTCAGGTCAAAATGCACTATGTATTACAAAATAATGCACTATGACTACTCTGCTGCACTCATTGTTTTATACAGGTTTTGAAGTTACCAAAGTGTCCAAGTACAATAGATAGCATGTATGGGGACCCTGTTTGAGTCTAAATTCTGATTATGCAGAGTGAAACAGCGGGGCTGCTCCAAAATAAAATTGGGCACACTCCTCTAGAAACTGTTTCCAGTTTGCTTCTCTGAGGATTCTTCTTGTATTCACTTCGGTGGATTCACAATACGGTGCGCCCCCTTAAACCGCAATGCCTCATGGGAAATGGTTGACATAAAAATTTAAGGCCGTGGCGCATGTAGCTTGGTGATGAATGTGTACTGTATACTGTGCTTAGCTAGTCTACCTGTAAATTAAATAAGAGTAAACAATATGTGCCACCATCAGATACGTACTCTTTAAATTCTTCAACCCTCATTCGCAGAAAGACGGGCAGTAAGACAGTTGGGTCCACCAGTTTTAAAACCTGTGTACCATGCTGGTGTAAGGCTGTGATGTCGACCCTGAAGTTGGAAATTGGCCTATCAGCTGCAACGGATAGGTGGCGCACAGTATTATGAATCCACGAATTCAATGGGTTATGGCTCTTATCATGCCCTTTACTGGAAGGGCAGACCATGCAGAGGGTTGCCTTACCTTGCAGCAGCAGCAGTAGCAGACGAGGACCAAGATAGCGATGATGATCAGGCCCACCGCACACGGCACAATGATCAAGATCGTCTTGTTGTTGGACAGCTTCTCAGGAACTGGTAGGCAGAAAGGAGGGAAGATGGAAGATAGAAGATGGAAGAATAAGTACATCAATATTTTATGAACATAAGACAGGGTAGTCCTTTAGCAGGTCAATTTTTCTGTGTGTAAAAAACACAATTAAAGAAAATATTTTTTACGAAGTTCCCTCACATCATTACAACTAGAAATTTACTTTGTGTGGAATCTTCCATGCCTTTCCTTCCCCTGCCCTCCCTCTCCATCTGCATTTTGTTCCTCCCATCCTTTTCTTCCCCTCCCATTTCCATTCTGGCCTCTTCCGTGTCCTCCCCTTCTTCTTCACTCCTCCCTCTTTCTCATTCCTCTTCCTAGCACTCCTCTTTCTTCTCTTTTCCCTCCCTTTTCCTCTCTGTCCTCTTCCCTGTCTTCCCATTGCTTGTCACTTTCTTCCCTCTTTCTCCTTCCTCTTCCCTTCCACTTCCCAGCATTGTTCTTGCTTCTCCCTTCCCTCCCAACCCCCTTCCCACTTCCGTTCCTGCCCTCACTTATCCTACATTCCCATTTCCTCCCCCTCCTCTTCATCCACCTCAAAGCCCTATTCCCCCCTCCCTTTCCCCCTTGTCCAAATCTATTTTCCTTTCTTCCCTTTTCCTTCCCATCCACTTCCTCCCCTCTCTTTTCCTCCTTGCCGTCTGCTTTCTCTTCCCTCCCCTCTTCCCTCCCCCCTCTTCCCTTCCCCCCTCTTCCCTCCCCCCCCCCCCCCCCCCTTTGCCCCCCTCTTCCCTCCCCCTCTCTTCCCTTCCCTCCCTCTCCAAGTCCTATCCACAGTGCAGTCCCAGGTCAAATCATCGACATCTGTTCTCCTTGATGATTTCTTCAGACTTTCTTCCTCTTTCTCCTCATGTTAGCCCAAACAAAAATGACTTTAACACATTGACCTTTGATATACACTCAGCCTCAAGGAGGAGACACTTGGCTGTGTGTTTATACTCCATTTTTATCCTGGAAACGTCATCATACAAGCTTTCAGTAAATATGCACTTTTATCAACTCAACCTTTGCAAAGGGGGCATCGAAATGTTGTATTGAAATGCACACAAATATGTGATTAAATCTTTGTGTGTCAGATTAACTTTTGTTCTTGGGTTTTACTATTGGTATTACATGTCCAAAAATGCATCAATGGATCATAAATAGTTCAAAAGCAGTCTTTGACAGAATCACAAAATCACCTACATGTATGTGTGATTATTTGGAGAAGATGGAGGTTTCACACAAATAGTGTGCTATATATGGTCTGATTGGGTTGATTTCCTGAATTAGTACGATCTTGAATGATTTTGGCCAGCTTCTCTCCCTACATGTAAATGAAGACATGTGTCTGAGAACAGCTGTTACAGTTATCCACATACAGCCGAGCGTCCTGGACAAGTGATGGTCGTTCCATATCTTCCACATCGCTTGCGATAACATACTTCCGATCACTTGACTCTTAAAGTGGCAAGGAGGATTTTGTCTGGTGTAGGAGTTAAAGACAGTGTCCCTTTTCAAGGTAAAACAAAAATGGAAGTAGATAGTGTATTAGAACTTCCCTCCCAATAATAGAACTTGAAACTGAGTTAAGGTGAAATAATAGCGATCAGAAGAGTTTGAACAGGTTTTTGGCTGGTCATCTGAGAGCTACAGCCAAGATACCGGAAATCGCTGTGCGCTATGGTCTGCCTCTGTCCCCTCCACGGTAGATGCGTTCAATGGGAGTAAGCCTGCATCGCTCGCTGAGAGGGACAATACAATTATACATGCAGACTATGGTCTGTGTCTGTTTCAAACATAAACAGAGTTTCAATTTTCATGGAAATGTTTGTAAAGCTATGACTGTGAGGTTTCATACACATTATTGTTAGGGTATACTGCTGATTCCTGACGAGTTATATGGAAGACACCCAGTCTTCAAAGAGGCAAGGTTTCTTTTTCTGGCACAGGAGTCAATGTGATAAAATGTGGGTCAACAGTGAGGAGAGACCTGCCTTTGTGTTCAGGTAATCAAGTTACAGATCATCTATTATGAATGAGTTGTAATATTTCTACAGACCTTCTCATTTAAAAATTGTGTATACACTAGGGCCATTCTCATTGCAAAAAATCGCGAAGTTAAAATCTCAAAGTTTGACACTCGTGTTCTCATTACACCAAAAACTCGCGAAGTTAGAAAAATCGTGAGTATTCGGAATGAACTACGCATGCCCAGCACGCTCGATCAACCAGTCCCGGCATGCAATTCGCTTCGCTTTGACTTGCGAAGTTTCATGCGAAGTTTCGGACGGCTGTTGGCACAGTTGCTAGGCAACTTTCACCCTAACTTCGCAATTTTTCTAACTTTGCGATTTTTTAAGTCCAATGAGAATGGCCCTACTGCCAAGAAATAGGAGGTGAATGAAATTTAGAGGGAAAGAGGAGGAGAAAGACAAGACTACACAGGACACAAAATATATGGGATGAAAAACACTTGGAAAACAACAAGTACAACAACAATGAGACAAAGGAGGAGAAAAACAGAAGAAGAAAGAGTGAGAAGGAGAAGGAGAAGAATAAGAAGAGAAGAAAAAGGAAAAGAAAAAGAAGGAGACAGAAGAAGAATGAGGAGATTAAGAAGAAGAAGAAGAAGAAGAAGAAGAAAAAGAAGAAGAAGCAGAAGAAGAAGAAGAAGAAGAAGAAGAAGAAGAAGAAGGAGAAGAAGAAGAAAAAGAAGAAGAAGAAGAAGAAGAAAAAGAAGAAAAAGAGGTGAAAGAAGGGGCACAAAAGGAGGAGAAAGAAAAGAAAGTTAGAGAAGTAAAAGTAGGATAGGGAGAAACAGAAAGAGGGAGAAGAAGGGTATAAAGAAGGAGACGAAAAAGAAGATGTAAAGAAAAAAAGAAGGTGAAGAAGGAGAGAATGAATGGGAATGAGACAGAATTGTACAAAGAAGAAGTTGAAGAAGGAAGATAAGGAGGTGAAAAAGGAAGAGAAAAAGAGGGAGAATATATTAAAAAATAATAATAAATACCTGGTTTCTCTGTTCCTGTGACTGGAGCTTGTGTTGTCTTTGCTCCTGATGTTGTTTGCACTGCACAGAAAACAGAAGAACAACAATAAGTGAAATGGATGTCTGAAAATAAACAGGATTCCAAACATTTGTACAAATATAAAATAACATCCATCATATTCAGCAAAAGTTCAATTTTCCAAGAGATAACAGTCAAGTAACATGTATTTCATATAAGAACTATTTGAAAATTATTGAGATATTCACATTTCCATATTGTATCATACACTGTACACTATTCCTGTATGACTTTGCTTTATCTCTAAAAGTTGAAGATCCAACAAAAGCGCAGACATGAAAATTGCAATAACATTGGAGGAGTAAAGGGTGAAAATGTGATTTGTGTAATCATTAGACGTAAGATGTTGACCTCTAAGGGAAAGGAATCTTGAGGCGTCGGCATTATCAAACATGAATTACTCCTCATGAACACTGGTAAATTGCATCATTAAAAAGGTAATTAGCAAACGTGTTACAAGCATGCAAGGAAAATATATGTAAGAGGGGAGAGCTGAAAAGTAAAAGGAGCCAGTTAAAAGCACAAGAAACATTCAAAGCATTGAAGCAAAAATAAACAATGGAATAAGCGGTAGTCAGAGCATTTAAAAGCAAGTGACATATTACAGTATGCAAATTAAAGGTAGAAAGCCAAGCAGAATATGTCATAACAGCATGTAACATCTCCACCGCCCCTTGCATTGTGATATAAACACACTAAATTGGCATGCAATGTACCGCACATGCCAGCCGACAGCAAGGACAGGAATTACTTCACACCTATTAATACACAAAACCTCTTCGCATCAAATCTTATCACAGTAAAGCACTCAAGACAGAGCAAAGCATGTACTGTACATTTCGTGGCAGAACCAGGACTACTCCATTTAGAATGGAGGGGTGGCACAGGAGGCCCTCACTCCAAAATGAGGGACTCATGCTTTTTGAATTCTAGAACTGTATGTCCATGATAATAATAATGATAATAATAATAATATGCTGCGTTTATACAGTGAAGTACCTAATGTCAAATATTTTTGTTTATTCCATTTCATTTCATGTCACTTTTTTACACCCAAGAAAAAAAAACACATACAATGGATTGAATTGATTGAAAATTGAAAACTCCAACAAAAACACCAAAACACATTCACAAACAGCAAAAGGAGAGAATTCTACGGCATTAAGAATCACAAGAATGTGGGGATTCCCCAAAAAGCCAGTGGCCTTTTGATGGTAAATCCCCACTATGCTTATCATTAGTATTTATAATTGTCAGAGGTGGAAGGGGGGGGGGAAGAGGAGGCCACCAAATGTGCCACATGATACAAGATTGGGGCACAGGGAAAGACATACATGTATGTATGGGTGAGGTATGTGTGAGAGGTGTGTGTGTGTGTGTGTGTGGGGGGGGGTCCTTCATATCCCCCCACCCCTTCATCTGGTAATGCCACTAACCCTGTGTCCACACACCACACATTCATAACATAGCTATACTGAAACGGTATAGCTATACAATGATTTTGTTTGCGTGTGGACCTACTGTGTTAACCCTTGTGTTGCCAGATAAACTGCTGGTCTATGGGCTTTGTGTGTATTACTTGTGAAGAAAGACACATGTGGCATAAAAGGTTAAGAGGCATCCAACCACATGGTCAGTTATTAAGTTATTGGTCAGTAAAGCATGTTATTGCATCATACCTCTGGCCTGAGTGCATAATGGGTCAACTTAAAGGTATGCAGCCGATTGTATATCATCATAGAAGAGAGGATTGTACTACAACCAAAAGGTTTGCAATCAATTCCAAATTTGAAAGACAAATTCTGATTGGTTACTGGTCAGCCTTTTGAACAAAAAGTGCATGTAACAATGCGGTTGATTGGCCATTGCCATTTTGCGATTGATCGCAAACCTTTATGTTACGGAGCCCAGATAGCAATGCAGGATTACAGAGGAGAAACAGGAAATTTCAAACCAGCCTTGAAAATAAAGAACTACAGAGTAAATTAGAGAGCTGACAAAAAGAGAAGTTGATTGCAAGAGATTCTCTTTAAGCTAAGCATGTTAATTTTTGGGAAACCTAATTGCTGGTATCAAATGTATGTGCTTCTTTTACTAGATATATGACAGGCAACAATGTAGTTCTGCAACATACCAATCAGGTTTAAGTCCTCCCAATATCTCTATCCTGTACAGTATCTTCTAATATCACAATCATTTCTTTCATGTTTCTTTATGCACCTTGAACTATGTTATCAGTGCATCGCTGAAACTTCAACATTTCAAAACGAGTGTTGATTGTTACTGACATGATAATTCAAAATGGACATCATGCTTTTTTTTCAATCTAGTTCATAGCTCTACAGTTGTTTACAGACTTGGTTGTGTCCATGCACTTCCCAGCCTCGAAACTAAGCTAGGCTGCCCCCAACAGGGCTAGAATCTATTTCTCATTGATTCAATTTCCTGACGCATGGTGTGACATACTGAGCAGGAATGCACTATACCTAGTCTCATCACACTAAGAAGGTACCAAGTCATCTACCCCTCTAAAACCCCGTTCACATACACCACCTATCCGCAAGATAAGCTCAATATTTGCAGCAATTTTGCATATATGCCTTTACAAAACAGGAGTCACTCATATAATACGGGATTTGCTTCCTACTTATTCAGGCTATTTTGATGCAATTGTGTGACTGGATACCTAAGGAAAAAAGTGCAATATTGCAGCATGGACATGATTGCAGTAAGCGAATCTTAATCACTGAAGCCGCGAAATAGCAGTAAATGTTGCAGCTTGTGCATTGATTTCTGGCATATAATTCTCTAATTTCAACGCTCATTCTGCTTAGTGGAATACATCACAGATTGCTCTAGGCAGGGTTGTGGGGAAGAGTCCAGTCCACCATATTAAAAAAACCCCAATATCAAGATTTTTTAGTGTATATGAACAGTGTTTTAAGAGGTTCACTGGAGACTTCCTTACCCACATGCATCAATAATATTGCAGTTCTATATAATGGTATATGAACGGGGCTTTTCATCTGTACACCTACATGTACCCCTCGACAGCTCTACTAATTCAATAAATTGTGATTTATTTATGATTGCTCAAGGAATCTAAGCTATAATTTATTATACAGGTATTGCATTGGTGTACATGCGATATAAGCTCCAGGGCATTTCTTGGAATTACTAATTAGGTGGAGTTAGAGTAAAAAAATCTGCACATTCTTTGCGTTACTATACATGTAGAAAAAAAAGCTGCTTAATTTGATAAACAAAGATTTCTTTTGAAACAAGCTAAATTGCAATAGATATCTTTAGGTGGAGTTGCACTAATAAATTATGCGCATTCTTTGATAATGAGAGAAACAGAAATTGCTTGTGACAGAAAAACATTTTTTAAAGTACTGAGTCACTAGAAGATCTGATTCTTCATATCAAGGATCCTTTGCTTTTAGTTGAAAACACATTTTTCCAACATACTTTGATGCAAAAAATGGACACTTTGTAGCTATAACAACATTATAACAATATAACAAAAAACTACAATTCTCCTGCATGTTTACAACAAAAATTTCAAAATTAAAATATTGGCAATTTTTTTTTAATACATTAAAGTCTGAAAAGTAAAAATTAACTTACATTATAATATCAATATTACCATACCTCTTTATAACATTGTTTGTCTTAGTCTGGTATTATACATGAAATATAAGCTACCACAGTATTCATATAATATTGTATGATATATCACACATTTTATTGACAGCATTTCAAATATTTACATGTATGTCAGTGGTGTTCATTGGTTTACTCGCGATTTAATGATGATACCAGAACAATTAAAAAACAATACTGCAACTAGCCATGCAAATTATGTAATTTACATTTAGTGGCAGACCCAGTATTATAGATTAAATGAGGGATGCATGCTCCTTGAATTCTACAACTTTATGATAACTTAGCTGGGCTAACTCTCCCTTTAAATCTTGAGTCCTGTAAGATGCCTCATTTAAGGTCAAGACGTATGCTCTCCAATTACTGGCTGTAATTGGCGTCTTAAGACATTAGCGCTGGCAGGGACTGGCCGGGCATACCCAGCTGTCCTTACAGACCATGGCTCTACCAGGCGTGTCTAACAACAATGCAAGCTGGCTTGCCCATAGACTGGCTTCAAGGCTGTTTGATATTTAAAAAAAAAATCACATGTATACTTTCGGGTCTAGTAATCTCAAGACTAATTCTCTAACTTCCCGGAATGTCTGTCGAACTGGGGGGGGGGGGGGGGGGGAATAAAAAGCACTTAGTCTGTGGTATTAAGACCTAATCATTGAAGAGTTTGAATAAGATATATCCAACTGCCTAGAAACCAGGGTAGTTCTCTCCCAAGCCAATATCACATCAAAACTCCAGTGTCATTTCAAGGATTTTATACATTGAGCGGAAATGAAATCATACTTCTGTCACTAAATGTCTGCACTAGGTTTGTGAAATGCTCTTGTATGTCATTGGATAGTGTCAATTTGAAATGAGGATGACAAATTATGTTGGTAGTAGTACAAGTTCTCACTATATATTTGCTAATTTTACTTAATGTGTACATAGAACAATTCATTTTTATTTAGTATGTATTTGTTTGAAGTGATGTTTCTTTTGTTTTAACTGGTCATTTGTAATATACATATCATACACATATTAACATATCATCTGTATGTTAACATTTGAACAAGAAAATATGTTTTCAATGTGCTTTTGGATCAGGCCTTTGCATAGCCCAATGCAAAAAGAAAATGAGCCTGATAAAATCTCAACAGCTAAGATTCAGAGAGAGAGGTATCATCTTTCACAATGATTTGATGATTAAAGAGCTAGTATTACAGACACTGCAAAGGCTCCCTTGCTAGGAGTTTGCAAACAAATACCTATGCAGAGAAAACACGATGGTGAGAAATGGTATTGGAGGTTTTCTACGGTAGATGTGAATGTACTGCCTTCTGTGTGCTAGTGTGCAAACAGCATCAACATTGTCATGAGCAACAATTAACCTGTCTGAATGTAGGCAAACCTTTACATAAGGACCGCTTAAAGAACACAATGAATGTGGCCTCTATGAGCAGGGGGTCTTTCTGTACAGGTTACTGTAATACAGGTTACAATCAGAAACATTGGTCAAGGGGAAACAAAGAATGTCTTTACGTAGACTTTCTACACAGAGTTTGCTAAAGCAGCAATGAATGCAGCCTCTTTGAGTAGGTGTACAGGTTACTGTAATACAGGTTTCAATGAGAAACACATTCAAGAGAAACCAAAAAATGTGGTCTTCATGAGCTGCTGGTCTTTCTACACAGAGTTTGCTAATGTAACTATATCACAAGTAAGATGAGTTAACCCTTCCTACAAAGATCACTGTCTACAGAGAACACTAATCAGACCACTCGATTTGAATCTCTTCAGTGCAGTTTCTATGTCATTGCATTCACTCGTCATGGCAACCTGTCGACTAAGAGTTTGTATCTTGTTTCATTTGGGGTGATCATCATAGACAAATTTTACTGTACATGTATTTCATTAACTATTAACAATTGACAGGGCCGTGCTGCATATAGGTTTTCAATTTTTGTAACTTACCATAAATGGTAATTATCATGGCAACAGGTGCACAAATGGGAGCTCATTGGCTATTGCCATGGTAGTTAGCATTTATGGAAAGTTATAATAATTGAACACCTGTATGCAGCATGACCCAAAACATTTCACTATGTTTGAGGAAATGTAGGAGTCCTCAGCCAGAAGAAAGAGTATAGCTTTCTGTCTATGTCTAAGTATTTCACAATGCTTTTGTAGTACCTATTTGTGTCATACTAGTAATAAATTTGTGTTTATAGTCCTGATAATATGTTTTTGGTGAGAGAAACCTATTTGCCAGGTCTCAAGGACCATGTTATGTAAGATCGTCTCAAACGTTTGACATACGTAACCCACGTATGTACAAGAAGCAGTGTGCTTACAGCGAGGGTCTGATTGCATGGACATAATCATATGAGTGTGATGCTGAACAATGGAGGTCATATTACAAGCAGTCTGGCGCGTGTTTGTCTGCCTGTGTGTGTTTGTCTGTGCGTGGGTCCTCAAGTGGTAGGGAAGGAGTGGGTGCATAAAGGGGGGCGGGGGGGGGGGGGGAGGGACCCCCCCCCCCACCCCACATCTCCCCCTCCCACTCACAATCAATAGGTCTAGACGCAACTCTAAACATTCATGGGGCCTACAGTAGGTTTCGCCAATGCTTTCTGGGTACTAACCATTATTGAATTGAATTCAAATACATAACCACGGCCCCTGGGAAAGAAAGTGCATGGCACACTGACGTTGGCTATTCTAGATTTTGGGATGACTCAATTTATAAATAAATTAATAAATAAATGGCATTTTGAATGATATGGATTATGGTGACCTGATTTTGATGTGAAGTATGAAGGATGGGACTATCCTGCTTATTTATAGACAGGAAAGTACAAGGTTTGCACAGGCTTTCCCAGTTGGAGCTTTGTATGCTTGCGTGGTTTCCAGAAAACACGTATTTGTCCTATTTGCACACAAACTGGCAGACACTCAATACGTCATTAGGGAAATATGTAAAACCTGGGATGTTCCTAGAATCAAAGGGAGCACACAGTTGGGAGTGTAGAAAGGAGAGTAAGAGGGGAGGAGAAAGAGAGAGAGAAAGACAGACAACAGAGAGAGAGAGAGAGAGAGAGGTATACAGAGATACAGCTAGACAAAGAGCGAGAGATAGAGAGATACAGATAAAGAAAGGAGAGAGTACGAGAGAGAGAGAGAGAGAGAGAGAGAGAGAGAGAGAGAGAAAGGTATACAGAGATACAGCTAAAGAGAGAGATATAGATAAAAAAAGGAGAGAGTACGAGAGAGAGAGACAGAGAGAGAGAGAAAGGTATACAGAGATACAGCTAAAGAGAGATAGAGAGATACAGATAAAAAAAAGAGGAAGTACGAGACAGAGAGAGAGAGAGAGAGAGAGACACACACACACACACACACACACACACACACACACACACACAAAAGAGAGAGAGGATGGAATTGTTGCTGTTGTTAATGAAAAGATTAACACTTTGGTAAACAGCCCATGAGAGATAAATAGATAAGTACTCTCATGAATAACTCTATACCGCTACATAAAATATGAAATATAAAAAGACAGGACAGTAAAGGGAGAGAGATGGAGAGAAAGAGACAGAGAGAGAGAGCGAGAGAGAAAGAGAGCGTGTGGAGTTATAAAGCATGTGGAGGAATAAACACTTCAATAAGCACACCAAGCAAGATAAATAGATAAGTAAGCCTATCAAAAAATCCATACCTGTACATGAAATACATAATATGAAGAGACATATCGGTAAAGGGAGATAGGGACAGACAGACAAAGAGATAAAGAGAGAGACAGAGAGAGAGAGAGAGAGAGAGAGAGAGAGACAGACAGACAGACAGACAGACAGACAGAGAGAGAGACACACACATGCACACACACACATATAGTGTGTGTGTGGCGTTGTTGTTAATATAGTGATTAACATTTAAATAAACACTCGAGAGATAAAAAGATAAATGTGCCCATTAATGAATCCATACAAAATATGAATGTACAAATTGAATTCCATAGTAATGAGAGAGAGAGAGAGAGAGAGAGAGAGAGAGAGAGAGAAGCTGGTACAATATGAACCATAATGAATCCATTAAGCTACAGGCTCTGTAGTCACTATACCATGCCCACATTATCAAAGCAGGTGCTGTCACTTATCCAGACCACACGGTTTAATGTAAAGCATGATGTATGCCTAAACACCCGCCATTACAGTGCTATTATCCAAGGCCATGCAATAACAGAATCAATGACCCTTTTGGGATAATTAACAGCATCACTAATAGCTTTTACAGATATTCAGTAGCTGTTCAAGCCATTTCATATTTCTGGGTTCATATTTGTTGGGGTGTGTGGTGTCTTACTCATGCACTGAAATTACAAGCAAGTCTGGGGGTGTTTCACCAAGCTGTTCGTAAGCTACAAACGACTTTACGAAGGACTGGTGACCCTTCCTTGTGCTGAAGCAAATTCTCCATAATTTTGATTCCCACTGGCTAATGTTGAAGTTTGATCTTTATAAATTAAAATAATTCTTGTTAACAAGTCTGAATACACAGTTTATGATTTGTCAAATTTAAATGGGATTATTGGAAATGAACTCCCACTATGTTAAAACAGGAACAAGTTGGGGTTATCTCATTTAGCACAAGAAAGGGTCACCATTCGTGCGTAAACTCGTTGGTAACTAACGTAGAGCTTGGTAAAACATCCCCCTAGACATTTAAACCAATTGCCAATCAGGAGAGAATTCAACGGGTGTACACAGGGACACCCGGTGAACTTTTCACTGCACGCACATAAGGACATAAACTTCCATTTCCTGCTGAGGTAAGTTGTGTGTGTAAGTTGAATCATACAAAGACCTTGACAGTACCACATGGAAGGATTAAATATGATGATGAAATTCCATAGGTCATTAGATACAGGAGAGAAAGTTTAAGGAACGAGGAAAGACAACTTTATTGGCTAATTAAGATTACGTCACACATCATTTAATTCCCAGTAATCCCAGAGGTCAGTGGGAATTGAGAGGGGGAGGAAGGGGGGGGGGGGGTGAGAAAGCACAAGTCCTTGACAATATCCAGCTGCAAAATGAAGTATTAATCCATGATAGTAAACATCACTTAAAGTTAACAAAAGAGAGGCCTTTCAGTGTACCAAGTAGATGTAGGGATGGGGCACCACTATAAAAAAGAGACATTCTTATTACACTGAAGAAGGACTAGTGGGGGGTTTGGGGTCTTACATATTTATGTTAGAGAAACCTTCAAAAATACAAGAGTGAATGAAATGATATTGCAAATGTTAGAAACATGGCATACATGTATCAAATCAGTTCTTGAGATGTAAAAGAGATGTAAAACATGTCCCTTTTTTATGCGCACATGTACCATAAAGGCTCAACCTGAAGGAGTGACTCAGTCTTATTCATGTTCCCCTGTCCCGCTGCATCATACATGAAAGTACAAGATCTTTCAAACATAGCCTCGCTCCTACGCTCCTGGGCCATGTTGCATATAGGTTTTTTATTATTGCAATTTACCATCAACGGTAACTCCTATGATAACAGGTGCAAGAATGAGAGCTCATTGGCTGTTGCCATGGTAGTTACCATTGATAGGTCACAATAATTGAAAACCTAAATGCAACATGGCCCTGGAAAGTTCTATTCAAAACCATGTACATGCAGTTAGTTAGAAACAAGACTAACCATATAAAACTACACCACTGAGTTGCAGAACTTTTTTTGAGGGTTTTTACATAAAAATGCCCCAAAGCCTAGATGTCAGGCCACATGTGAACATGTATGTTATAAACATGCACATGTGCTTCAGACCACTTGCGGCTCATATGAGGATTTGCATGTATGGTTGAATGGTGAATGTCACATGCTGAAAGGAAGTTGAGCAGGTGTAAGTTGCCATCGCTGAGTAATACCACACAGTTCACTGCACATTTAAAGAAGGTGGGTTCCCTTTGACAGGTCAAAAAAATAAAATTTTAACAAATATAATGTTTATATTTTTGCATGGTAAAGGAGTGGGGTGTGTGTGTGTGTGTGGGGGGGGGGGGCTTGGGGACGTCTAGCAGTAGACAAAATGAAACCGGTTTGAGTCATACTAGGCAGGCTATGGGAAAATTACACATCGTTTTTTGTGTGTTAAAAAATGAATAACACATCATGACTTTTTGTCCCATAAGGGCTAGTGTGACCATGGAACTTTTCAAAAATATTTGTTCCAGGTACATGTATTTTCACACCCGAAATTGGGCAGTCTGCAAGCAAAACGTCCATGGTACTTGCTGGCTCTTTGAATTTTTGAACTTGTATGTGAATGCGCGCACTGATTCGCGAGATTTTGACCACGGTCAGGGCCTCACAAACTTGTATGTGTGACTGCACCTATTGTGTCTGTGCAGAATGCATGGACAGGACAATGGTCAACGCACCACCTCCTGCCCAGTGTCACCGCTGATGACCAATGCCATGGTCAGAGAATACAATGATCAAACTTGGTATTGACTTTATATACTCGTCATAGGCCTTCACCAATTTCCATTCAACTCTAATTTCTCTGTTTATATCCAAATCAATGCTCGTCAGTTTTTCATTTTTCTGCTTTTCATGAAATGTGAGCATGCAGAATGCTACTGTTTAAAAGCCAATTTACTCTGTGTGCTTTCAACTGATAATCTGTGAATGGTATTTTCATTTGTCTAAGTGTATGCCTCAAATTTCTTTTAAAAAAATGTATTCATATATAAGTTGTAGAGGAGTGGTCTGTCTGGCATTGAGTGAGTTAAGATGACACCACACAAAGCACTTTCCCCCGAGATAGCGGAACCAAGTCGTACCAGATGGCGAGAAGGAGACAGGGAAACATGGGGAAGACATCCATGTCATTGACGGGATGGTTGGCTGGTCAGCTAGTGAGGTTTTAATGTTGGGACAATGTGTTTGTTTGGGTTTGAAGACCATTAAGGAGTCTGAGTTGACATACAGCACATGAATTGGGATTGATTGAAGACAAGGATGCGACAAGCAAAATGACATTGGGATATAGAGTGTGTGTGAGAGAGAGAGAGAGAGTGAAAGAGAGAAAGAGAGAGATAGAGTAAAAGAGAGAAAGAGACAGATAGATAGAGTGACAGAGAGAGAGTGTGTGTGTGTGTAAGAGAGAAAAAGAGATAGAAAGGGAGCGAAAGAAAGTAAAAAAGAGAAAGTGAAAGAAAGAGAGAGTGGCAGAAAGAGAAAGTAAGAGAAAGAGGGAGAGAAAGAAAGAGAATGACAAAGAAAGCTTCAGAAAGAAAGAACAAGAGAGGAAAAGAAATAGAGAGAGACAGAACAATCTTGAGAAAGAGAGGGGGAATGAGAGAGAGAATCAAGGATAGAGACAGGGAAAGGGGGAAAGAGGAAGAAAGATGGAAATGATGAAGTGAGAGAGAGAGAGAGAGACAGACAAACAGACAGACAAAGACATTCAGAGAGAGACAGAGAGGCATCTGGTATTTAAAGTGTGTGCAACATCTCAGTAAATGGTGGATTGATAGCTATGGACTATGGTGAAGACATCAATCCTTCATGGACTGCACAGCTGCATGACCACAATTCAAACACAATTTGCAGAAAAAAATGGCTCAAACATTTGTCCATGCTGAGTCCATCAAAAAGAAGACCATTAATGGCTTTGGATTTGCCATTGATAACAATAACTTCTGTTCTTTGTATGTGGGGGCTACTACAAGCCTAACTGAGCTGCGCATCGTGCTAAATTCATTTCATGAGTTGATAAATGTCATGTATTTTCATCTAAGAGGGGAGAAGTAGACTTTCTCCCCCCTTCTCCTTTTTAAACTCTTTCATTATTTTCCTTCTCCTTCTCCTTTTCCTTACTTTACTTCTTTTCACACTCTTCTAAAATGTTATGACTAACCCCACTAAATTTCATGCATTACACATAATTACCACTAATCTAGCATCACATAAATACATACAGTACAGTACACTGGCACATCTGTTGTGACCACTCAACCAACGCACTATAGGCTACAGTTGCAATTTCATACATGCATGTACAGTTGAGGCCAAAAGTTTACATACACCAGGTAAGTAAACATATGGATATGATTTTTTACCACCATAAGAACATTCGGGATCCTTTATTTTGATGAAGATGGTTGGGTATGGTATCTACTTTATTTTCAAAGAGTATGTTTTCATAACAAAAATATTTAGAAACATATATATGGTTGATTGAACTTCAGTTTGGATAAATTCAGTGGGTCAAAAGTTTACATACACTAACCAAAATTGGTGATGGTGTTGCCTGTATTTAGCCTTATTTTTCATTTTTTCACTAGTGGAAACTGCCAACAAGCTTCATGTATACTTTTTATGAGATTATTGTCCATTCCTCCAGCAAGACTGCAACAATTCAGTCATATTTGTAGGTTTCCTTGGGCGAATACCATGTTTGGGGTCTGCCCATATGGTTTCTACAGGGATTTGGTCTAGACATGTGACAACCCCTCCTCAATCCCCCTTTGCTTAGTTTATCCACTCTAAAAACTAATTTAAATGAATGTTTGGGTTAATGTGGTAATTAAAGACCTAATTTTAATATATTTCCACCTCTAGGCTGGCTTATTAACATGATGCTACATGGTTCATCATCCGATTTTACAATCAATAGGGTTTATCAATGGAGATTACACATTGTTTGTGTATTAAGATGTTGGAGCATGTAGCAACATATTAATACACCAGCCTAAAAGTAGTAACCCTGTTCAAATTGTGTCTTCAGTCACTACAAAAACCCAAACATTCATTTTAATTAGTTTACAAAGGGGTGAAACAGAAAAAAGGGGAGATTATGGAGGGTTGTCAAATTTCCAGACCAGATCTCTGTAGAAACCATATGGACAGACTAAAAGTACAATGGTATTCGACCAATTAAATCTGCAAATGGGACTGGATTGTTGCAATCTTGCTGGAGGAATTGACAATAACCTAAGGAGTAGTATACAGAAAGCTTATTGACAACTCCAACAAGTGAAAAAATAAAAGAAAAAAAATACTTAGGGTAATACAGGTACCACCATCACCAATTTTGGTTAGTGTATGTAAACTTTTGACCCACTGAATTTATCCAAATTAAAGTTCAATCAACCATATATATGTTTCTAAATATTTTTGTTATGAAAACATACTCTTTGAAAATAAAGTAGATACCATACCCAACCATCTTCATCAAAATAATGGATCCCCAATGTTCTTATGGTGGTAAACAAATCATATTTATATGTTTTCTTACCAGGTGTATGTAAACTTTTGGCCTCAACTGTACATAGTAATGTACTCTAAAAACCAGTGCAAGAATCCTTAATGTACATTTTGCATACCAGTGTAAATATGACAAGCTTTCCTTTGCTTAGACAAAGCACACAATGTCCTAATATTTACATGTGATGTACACTAAACAGTGCTGCAACAATCCATGGTGTATGTTTTGCACATCACTGATGTGAATATGAGAGCTTCCTTTGTTTAGCGGGAATGCATGAATAGATTATCCCCTTTGAACAAGCAACACAATATTTTGATATGTTACATAAAACAGCAGTGCAACAATCCTTGATGTACATTTTGCATACCACTGGTGCAAACATGAATAGCTTTCTTTTGTTTAAAAGAGGAATGCACAAATTGCCTATCCCCTCTGAACAAAACAAAGCAATATCTGGCTATTTACACCCAAGCTCTTTACACTACAATACACTGTGCTCATTCTTTGCATTACTCGACAGGTGACATCTACCCAAGATGTGAATATAATGATCAGCCAGCTTTCTGGGCATTTACAAGCTGTCACTTTGAACAAGGTCTTTTGTTATGCAATCAACACATTTAAAATGGACCCTCTGAAAGATTAGCCGCATAACAAACGACCATGCTCATAGTGTGTTGCAAACAAACAAGTCATACATGTACACATTATAATGAACAGCCCACAAAACCATACTAAATTGCGTTAACTATACTGTATACTCTATGCATTCCCATTCACACCGCTTTAAAGCTGTTATTTTCATGTACATGTAGCCTCCAGTAACACACGTCCGAGTACAGTTATATTTATCGTAGTGTCTTTCCGCTAGTGTGATACCTAGGGCCCATATCACAACAAGTTATGATTGATCATATCATAGATAGGTTACTTACAACTGATCGATACAAATGATATCCATCGTAATTTAGAATCACAAAGAACCAACAATCGTTATCGATTGGAACTTGCAATTGACACTCATCTATCTTGTGCAGAACTATCATACCTATACAATTGATTGCAAAGTCATGCATAGGCTTGAACTTGAGATACTGTAAATATAATTTGTGGTTTTGTGATATTGCAATAGATAGCAACTCACACTTGTGATACAGGGCCCAAGGTCGCATGCACAATAGTATAAACCTACACTTATAGTCCAGGATAAAGCGAGACAAGATTATCTCGACATCTAGGTAGTTATCATTACAGCAGATATAACTGTACATGCTGGAAAAAAGAATAGCTGTTTCTTGAGGTGGGAGCTCATTCACAAATGGTGCTGCATACTGTACTGTTTGTAGTTGGGTCTGTCTACAGTAAAGGGATATTTTTTGGCACAACTGAATCATTTGAAATTATGACCACCTTGCACCACCAAAATATGACAGAGTGTTGAATCAATATCCTCCAAAATAACTTCAGCTAAAATCCTGCTCTCAATGTTCATTTATTATATATTTCTAAACAAAGCCTATACAAATTTGCCATAGCACCTTGGTAGCGCGACAGACGAGTGTGTTATAAACTTGTCTGTCTCGTTACCAACGTGCTATGGCAAATTTGTTCAGGGCAAATTTTCTGAAGCATACAAAACCTTGTAAAGAGCAAATCATTACTATTGGCTGGCTTATTTAAGAGACAAAATAAAATAACTGGAATTTAAGAGATTTATGGAAATGTTATAGAAAGTGTAAACAGAAATGTACCCCATTACTGCAATGGTATGTTATGAGTGCAGATTAAGATCTGCTTCCCAGTGATTGCAACCACTGACTGCAAATGATTGCAATGAGTTGCAGACAGCTCATTGCATCTGTACTGTTGGTTGCAAATACTGACTGTAACTGATTGGAATCACTGAGTGCAATGTACTGCAGTCAATGGCAGTCAGCTCCATGCAAATTGTATGTATATGTTGATTACAATCACTAATTGTAAAGGATTGCAGTCAATATCAGACTCTACTGTGCGGTGCATTTTGCTCTCAACTTCCCACAGACGCCAGACTACACGGACATATTTGGGAAAAGGAAACCCATTTTCTTTTATTATGCCAGCAAAGCATCTTTTGAATACTTGGCTCAGCTGAATATTATTCCCTCTTTATATTCCCGATTTATATTTCCTCTTTATATTCCTTCTTTATATTCCCTCTTTATATTCATTCTATATACTCCCCTTATATATTCCCTCTTTATATTCACTATATATATTCCATCTTTATATTCCCTCTTCATATTCTCTCTTTATATTCACTATATATATATTCCATCTTTATGTTCCCTCTTCATATTCCCTCTTTATATTCCCTCTATATATTCCATCTTTATATTTCCTTATTATATTCCCTCGACGATGAACCTTTCATGATGGGTTGACATGCTCTGTTTGACAGGGGGGCAACACTCCATGATACAAGTTGCGATAAGGCAAAATTTATGCGGAGGGAGGTATCCATTTGTGGCGCTATGCAAAGAGCCGTTTCCTGATTGTGGATATGGAGCTTGATTTATATTGATTTCTGCTGATATGGGAGAAGGATGATGGAAGGGGGGATGATGAAAGGGGGGAGATGGAAGGAGAGAGTAAAAGAAAGGGGAGAGAGATGGAGATTAGAAGCAGAGGGACGATGAGAGAGAATGAGAGAGAGAACAAAAGTGAGAGAATAAGGTAGAGACCAAGAGTGAAAGAAAAAGAACGAAAAAGTGAATGAAAGAGAGAGGGGGCGGAAATGTGTGTAGATTTCAGGAAAAAAGGGGGGACAAAAGAGAGAAGGGAGGAGGAGAGTAAGAGAAGGAAAATGAGATAGAGTACAACGGAGAGAGAGGAAAAAGGGAGATAAGAGAGAGAGAGAATGTGTGTGTGTGTGTGTGTGTGTGTGTGTGTGGGTGGGTGTGTGTGTGTGTGTGTGTGTGTGTGTGTGTGTGTGCAGGTGTAAGCGAATGAGAGAGCAGCAAAGTGTAGAGGTATTAAACTGGGGAAGACCTTAATAAGAAGATATACATCTGCATACCAGCAAGCACACCAAGCAATTAGTGTACTTTTGTCTGACAACGAGCACAAGCCATTATCTTAAAAGCCGACAGTTGAAGCTTCCGGGTTGGTACTTCATGAGTGTCTAGACTGTACTCACGGGCCCTGTCTTATAAAGAATTGCGACTGATTGCAACTTGCTTTGTGATTGAATCATATCACTCTATATTAGAGATCGTGGATTAGACTTGCAATTGATTCAGCTCCAAGGCATCTCTTTCGAATATAGGAATCTGGTGTACACAAAGTCTTCCCATCCTCTCAAAGTTTACTAGTTAGACTTTTTCTTAGTTAACATTAGTCCAATGAAATGTTAAACACTGGAATGTTGGAGGTTGGAGAGGACTAGAAGAGTGAAAACTGAAAATTATATCGAACATCACAATATAGTAGTATGGCAATAAAACTCATGCACAAACATTGCAGATCAAAAGTAAGAGGAAAAAGGGTACAAAACTGGGGGTTACAAAATTAATATACAATGCAGATAGGTGCATACAGTGGCCTGTGTGAAGGGTACAATTTGGGGAAAATAAAGATCATTTGCATGGAGAATTTGATGGTACCATCCCATCCACTCAGCGGTGATTAACAACATTTGATAAGAGAAATAAAACTAAACGGAGAAGTGAAGGAGAGAGAGAGAGAGAGAGAGAGAGAGAGGGGGGGGGGGGGAGAGACAGAAAGAGAGGGAGAGAGAGAGAGAAAGAGGGAGAGGGAGAGAGAGAAAACAAGAAGAAGTGGGAGATGGTACATGGACAGTTGAGGCCAGAAGTTTACATACACCCAGGAAATTCAAGGAAAAGTTGGCACTTGCCAAACGTCATAAAATTTCCTGTATCTTATGAAATATTTGTGCTATCATGACAAATTTAATATCAAACATATGAGTATGTCATGCCCCTTCATCACATTGATTTGTTATCAGGAGCTGAAAATATTTAGGTGTCATTTTCCCTAGAAAATCTTCATATTTTAGATAAATTAAAAATTAAAACTTGACAGAAACATTTCATATTTGTTCTAGTTACTTCTCAACACAAGTATTTCAGATTACACTGTTTTGTTCAGTGGTGACATATCACCATAGAAAATGTAATATATATCATAAATTTGACATTTATATATTTCTATGAAACGACGTTTGAAAATATAATAACAATAGAATACATTTGGCACAAATATTACTTTTTTTCTTCACAGAAAATTCTAACTGAAATATAATTTAATCCTAACAGCATTCTAATCATGTGAAAAAACTACAATTTTTCATTTGATACCAAATTTGTAATGGAAGTATTTCTATTTCTGAAGATATGGTAGATTTTACTATGTTTGGCACGCGAACAAATTTCACTGAATTCCATGGGTGTATGTAAACTTTTGGCCTCAAAACAGAGAGTGGGATAGAAAAAAAGGGGGGATAGGGGGAAAAAAGAAGGGCATAATGCAAACAGACTCAGAGTGGAAAAAAAATCATGATTATACAAACAATCATGGAGAAAGATAAATTAAAAGAAATCATAACAGAACAAGAAAGAGATAGGAGAGGAGAAAGGATGAAAACAAAAAGGAAATATAAAACCCGCTTAATAAAACAAGGCATAACAAACATGTTGTCTGGTCTACACAGGAGGAGGAATCCACTCATGCATCTAAGGTCTAACGTGGAATAGAGAGAGAGCAGATGCCAATGGTGGGTTAACAAACTCTCTAAAGGAGTGTCCCCCTTTCTCTCACAAAAGAGGGGCGCAAAGTTTTACCTGATGCTGACCCCGCTCCTCCCGGCATCCCCGTGCTTGCCGGGGATGCGGTGGCCGATCTCGTTGCTAGGGGGGAGGATGGGGGTTGGGTTGTCGTACCGGGTGTTGTTGGAGGGGGAGTGGTGGCTCCTACGAGCCGAGCCAAAGAAGGGGGAGGGGGAGAGGGATTGAATAGATAGAATAGAAAGTTGAATCACATCACAGAAAGTCCAACAGCAATTCCAAACCATGACTCCATATCATGAACAAAGAATTAGTTTGTGTGCTAGTACACGGATTGATACACATTTACCAGAAATGTAATATTCAAAATTACATACCTAACAATTCTTATTGGATTGGACAGGAGGTGATAAGTGCTTTACAGAAATATTCTTAATATGAACATATCTAATTTCACCAATTTACATTTATAACAAATATATTTATAAGCCTGTCATTCTCAAAATTAAAAACAGATATGTTAAACAAATTGTATAAAACACTCAACATTTAAATATGATACTAAAACAGTTAAAGGTAAGATATTGAGAATATTTTGTATACATGCATACATGTATGGTGACATATACTCCATCCATTGAAACAGGCGTACAATGGGTGGTGAACAATATACCGGTATGTAAAATTAGTACATTCAACAAAAATGTCCATCAAAACATGAGATACTGAACATGTCAAAAAGTCAAATATGATCGATGACATATCTTAGGGTAAAAGTCGCATTGCAAAATGTACAATGTGCTAGTACATGGGTGGAGTGTGAAAGTTACTCAAAATCCTTCCTCAAGTATGCAAATTCACTCGAGGATAATGGCTAGATACATACATGTACACATCTGTATACATGTACTGTAATAAATATTAACATGTAGTTTTACATTTGCTCATGTAACATGTTTCATCATGTACACATTATTTGTTATGAATGTACATAGTGGTACATCTATATTGATTTGTATGCTGTGAGTCCAAAGATAAGTGCATCAGAGAGTAGGCTATGCTTCGCTCATGAATATTCATGAGTATTCAGGCATGCTCAAAACATATTTTCTGCTCTTTTCTATCCCGGGCTCTAGTCTTACAGAGAACTGCGATTGATCGCAACTTGACTTGATAATCATCACTCTGTACATTAGAGATACGGGATTGGAATTGCGATCGATTCAGACCAAGACCAACTCTTTACAAGACGAAGATTAAGCAGCTTATAATTTTAGACAGTTACGCTAGGGCTTTTTGTTGGCTTCATGCATAACTATGACAACGCCAGGTAAACAGTAGAGTAGTCCTGAAAAATGTTTGGGACTCTCTCACAAGTCACAAGTAAAAAAGTTAAAAACTGATTAATTGTGTTACTGTGTATTGTGTGTATATAAAGTGCACAGTTACTATAGGTGATTGTATGCATCTGCCAACATTAATGTATGTGTCTGTGTGACTGGTTGTCTATCTGTCTACATACTTGTGCATACATACATGTGTTGAAGGTGGATGCACATGTTCAAATGATGGGTGTCAGGGGGGGGGGGGTGAATAAACCCGTGCTCAGGATGGTTTTGCCCCCAAAATGACAAATAAAATAGAACATGTGTTGAAACTGAATTAATATTTACATATATATTACAACTTGTTTATAAGTACAGGCCTAAAAATATGTATTTATGGTTTTAATGGGCCTGATGTGTGTGCATAAGGGGGTATATGATTACATGTCTGCTGATCATTTTTACGGTGACAGCTGTCACATGACAATGTTTTACCATTTTACATGACTCATATCATGTTACAACATAATACTTAATTACTGTAATTCTATACGTGCATGAAATGCTCATGACCATGCACATGTCCTGAAGAAACTGATGTACTCATGAAAAATAATGTTACATTGCATTCATGATGTATCTCTGTGTAAACTGTGTAAAGGAGTGATCAATTTCGCCTCATATCTCACAGTTTCCCAGACAATACAGTATGTATGGGAGCCTGTTGAGTTTCTGCCCAGAAATACCGGTAGCACAAGAAAGCCTACAAAAAAAATGCGCCCTTCAGATTATTGGCACAGATCCCTTCTGTGTATAAAGTAAGCAGTGTGCTCACACAACTGCAGTATTCAACATTCTGGTAACCAATATTTTGGTCATCTTTCCACAGTGTGACTGCGCCTTCTACTGTATATAAACAAATAACAGCATCTTGGAGTACACCTGGAAGTTAACCCTCTCAGTACCAAAGCAGGAAGAGTCTTGTCTTGCTTCACATATATTATGCACCTATGGTACTGGCAGGGTTAATACAGCGATCGATAAAAGTAAAATAAAAAAAGAAGAAGAGAAGCATGTAGGCAGAGTTACAAGTGATATGGCTGCGAGTTAGAAAGCCTGTTAGATTGGAAGTGAACAGATGCAAAAATCCTTAGGGTGAAAAGCACATCTGCTCAAGTGACGATTCGTGGCGTTTTAGAAGGAATGGAAAAAACATCCGTTGTCATGTTTAATGAAACTGGCTTCCATAGGGTGGAAAGGGTAAGATTAATTGTGAACAGCATTCTGCAGTTATTGATTAAATTCAATCCTTTTCACACGTGTGGAGATAAGTGGTTTTGACATGATTCTGCTTTACCTGTTGTACTCTCGGCTATAGGGTCTGGCTGCTTCTTTGCTGCAAAAGGAAATAAATGCACCCAGGTGTTAATTTGAACTCAAAAACAGTTTGGTACATTTCTGGAGGTTTTTTCAGCTGCTTTGAAGATATACACTATCAAGGCACAATATTGCACACTGCATTCTAAAGAAACAAGAAAAATTATTGTTATTTGTGATGTGAGGAAAGCATCAAAGAGAAGAGCATTAGAAGACAGTGAAGAAGATGAGGAAGATTTGTATCCATTCTTTGCCAAGCCCACAAACTTGCGGGCTAGCTTTTCGCCACTCAGATACTGAGCAGAGCGACTCCTGCATTATCTGATTTACATGAACAGACGATAGACAACAGGCTATGAATAAACTTGAAATCCCATATGGGGTGCATTTAAGCCACTCCCCTTTGGTTGCTACAAATCCAAGGCAAATGATGACGTCCTTACTAGGGTTGACAAAGCAAAATAGTCTCATCGTGAGCAACAGGCTAAAATGACAAGATGAGAATCTCAAAAAGAACAACAACAATGTCAAGAAGAACAAGAAGAAGGTAAGGAAGGAAAGAAGAAGGGAAAAAAAAAGAAGGAGATTTGAAAAAAAAAGAAAAAGAAGAACAACAACAACAAGGATGAGAAGAAGAATTAAGGTGAGGAAGAAGAAGAAGAAGAAGAAGAAGAAGAAGAAGAAGAAGAAGAAGAAGAAGAAGAAGAAGAAGAAGAAGAAGAAGAAGAAGAAGAAGAAGAAGAAGAAGAAGAAGAAGAAGAACAAGAAGAAGAAGAAGAAGAAGAAGAAGAAGAAGAACAAGAAGAAGAAGAAGAAGAAGAAGAAGAAGAAGAAGAAGAAGAACAAGAAGAACGAGAAGAACAAGAAGAAGAAGAAGAACAAGAACAAGAAGAAGAACAAGAAGAAGAACAAGAAGAAGAAGAAGAAGAAGAAGAAGAAGAAGAAGTAGAAGAAGAAGAAGAAGAAGAAGAAGAAGAAGAAGAAGAAGAAGAAGAAGAAGAAGAAGAAGAAGAAAAAGAAGTAGAAGAAGAAGAAGAAGAAGAAGAAGAAGAAGTAAAGAGGAAGAAGACATAAAAGTTCAGAAATCAATCACAATTTTCATGTTATTCTGATAACATGATACTCCTTGACCATATTCAAACGAAATGTAAATTTCTACCAGTATATTTCTTTGTGGGTTCAATATACTTTTCAAGAACTCCATTGACCAGCATAAATACAAAATAATTCCATGTTAAGGTCTAGTCAGGAGTGAAATGTTTGTCCTAGTACAATAGAGGCCTGAAAACTCAGATAAGTTATTCAATCATTCTTGTTATCTCACATTTCTGGTATGAAGAAGCAGATTTACACCATACATGTGTGAACTGTGATGTTTATTTTCTGACCACAGTGTACATTTCGAGTACACTGTACATACTGAACACCATAAGGAATTGAAGGTAAATTTCTACCAGCAAAAATACATACAATTACAGTGTATTCCAAGTGCAGTCAATTTTTAAAGTACAGTATAATTTGTTGCTGATTACACAAAGGGGATTCGAACAACCTCAAAACTATTGCCTCCAAATTAAATAGTGATTTTTTTTTTTTTTTACAGGTTTAGCATAGAGGTTAGGAGTATACCTGGCATTCTCTCCTGCTTGATTCATTCAGGTTAACTTCATAATAAATGATAATGAGCAATTGAAAAAAAAAAAGATTAAATCTTTTATCGCCTTCTACTCGGAAAGTGATTTCGCGCTTTTGCCGTCAAGCATGCCACTCCGCAAATTCAGCGCCGAATTGAGTCATCATCAAAATGAATACACGTGTATTATACACAGACACAAAGACATCAGCTCGCTATGGAAATATGATCAAAGAATTCCTCTCATTTTTGCTCCAATTATCTCTTCAATTCCAGTAATTTCCATTACATTTAATCAAATTTCAATGAATGAATTTGCAGTGTAATCTACACAGATGTTCATGTAGCAGCAGTAGATCTGGGATTTGGAAAAAGAGAGCGCACAGACTGAATAATTCTTGGATATTGTGGTATTAAAGTGCTTTTTTCAGTGTGTGATTGTCCAATAAAATAGGAGGGGGGGCACCTTTTGTGCCCCTGCATGGAGCCGCCACTGTTTGAGTTTAGTAGTGTAATTGGTTTCAAGTATTCACCACCTACATGTAGGTTTGTACATGCTGACAGCACATAAGAAAACTACATGCCAAAAGTCATATTCAAGAAATGCACAATTTAGGAAACCACTGGAGGCAAAATTCACTGTATGTACAACACCACACTATCCTCTTTATGTATTGATGTTCACAAACAGAGGTAGAAGATAAATAAATATGTTGCTTTAGAAATAAAAAAAATCATACCCTACACAGAGTTAAAGAGGTACATTTGCATGAGGGAAGCTCATTCTTTGCAATAAAATCTATTCATTACTTTTTCCCATGATCACAATTGTAGCCAAAAAATGAGAGAAAACCTGACAACTCTGTGTGAAAATGTGACACCGCTTTCCATAGCACTATGCAGATCTATTGGTGAGTAAATGTATGTGTATGTGTGTGTGTGTGTGTGTGTGTGTGTGTGTGTGTGTGTGTGAGGGGGGGGGGGCAATTACATGCTGCTCAAGTATACATGTAAATGTATTCAGCTTCCTTTTCCAACTGAATAATGTTTGAAAAAACATAATGTACAAATCAATATAAATGTCATAGACATTATGGTATCTAAAAAGGTACTGTAGAAGGAAAGTAAGAAATATGTGAGCTGGAAATATCCAAATACTGTAGGAAGTCATGTGGTTGTTTGATGTTGATGCTGCAGAAACAAAAACATCTTGAGTCAGGCATGAATAAATAGCATTTATTGTCAATTTAACGATAAATTTTACTCATTTGTCTTCTTGTAAATGAGAAGCTTGATGCAATATCCGGGTCGGAGAGACATGAACTTCAAAGGAAGGCTTTAAAAAGGAGACGTCAAGCCGGCTCCCAAGGTAATAACTGTACATTTCACTAGTCTTGCTGGTACCTGCTAGACAAACTTTATTTCCCACACTGCCACAAAAGGATGTAAGTAACAATCAGGGAGGAAGTACATTTGCCAGGTTTACTTTAGTTTAAGTTTTAATGTCATGAAATGAACAGTGAATCATGCTTATACTAAATTATTTTTTTTTTACAGGTGTTCTTTTGATATATCTATTATCAGGGTTCTTTTTTAGCGCATATCATGGAGCTCAATCACCTTGAAGGGGATAATTGGTGACTATCATGAATCACTCAAACCTGAATTATAAATGTTTTTAGACTATTCGTGCATTCTCCAAATTTTTACTTATCGAATCAGCGTTTTTATCACTGATTCTGCCATGCCACATTTTTCAACTTTCAAACAAGTGATTCTGACTCATCTGTATTTCGAAAATGCACATGTTTATATTAAGCCTGAGTCATATCGATTTTTTCAGAAACCGGTGTTCGATGGCTTTGCGCCGATCGAACATCGATGCATCGATACATGACGTCACCCAGCCACTGCCAAGAGCCAATTTATGAATGAAAATATAGTAAGCATACGCAGTGCAATCCTTCCATTTCCCCACATAAACAAGCATGCAATTCTCTATCACCTCGTACCAAAATTGACCTAGAATTTCACTTTCCTATATTTTATATGAATTATGATAGGTAACCTCGGAGAATCTATTTTCTCACCGATACTGCACATGTAAGCGAATTTCGATTACTTCTTGTTTTTCCGTCAAAATCTTACAAATTAGCGTCAATATGGCATCGTATACATGTATGTAGGTTGGAATCTGGAGAGTCTATTGCAACGGGCAGAAAGTCAATCAGCTTCCGGGTTGCGATTTTTTTTTTTCGTAACCCTAATGCGTCGAAAAATCGCTTCCGGGTTTCGGACAACGTGACTGGATATTGTATCACTGTTTTGGCGACCACATGGTTATGACGTGATCTACGCGATGCACCAATCAGTGGTCTCCGAATCGCTGTACGGAGACGCTCTATTAGTCTGTACGTCGGCAGCGTGTATGCAAATGAGCCTTACGCACGATTGCCACTGTATTTCCGGGTTTTCACAACACACGATGCTATCCGTTGTACAAAGTCTATGGACAATTGTTTGTTGTGGCGTTGCGCTGTAGTAGTGAACGAATCAAATCCAAGTAGTATGTAGTAGCTGCTTGATCATCGAGCGACCTGTTCATTCTCTTGATGCGTTACCTGCAAAACTCACAAAAGAGAGTAGGAACCAAGTAAGCAAATTAAAATTGTGAAAATATGAAGATAAATTGTGTATAACAGGACTATCAAACAAAAGATTTTGTGTTTTCTAGTCAATTTGGTAATTTCGTCGATGCATCGAATTCATCAAAACGAAATCGGAGTTCGACTTCTTCGATCGAACACCGGCTTAATAATCGATTCGACTCAGGCCTAGTTTATATCCACTAACAATAATTGGTCCATTGTCCTGATTTTAGATCTTATAAAAAACAAATAGGGTAAAAGAAAGTACTTAAAGCTAGATGGGTGAAAATGGCACAGTAATATTAAATCACCTACATGTAATTACAGCAAATATCACTTTTGTTACTTGCCACCTTTTGTCCACTGAAGGCAGGAGAGGCCTTGGATGTTAAAGATCTGATAACATGGACCAATGCACATTACCTACATGTACCTACTATCAATTTCCTCCTTCCCAGATGCTGGCATTGCAACGTTACATGACACTCACAAAAATGACTGCAAAGAGTCAAGGATATATTTATAGTACATTGTACACAGTGCAGTATGTGCTGTACACATGGCTGGACATTGCGCACCGTGCATGAATGCTAGAAACCAACCTCGCAGTAATTGCAAACAATCTCTCAGTGATTGTAATCTCCCAGTGATTGCAACCTCTCAGTGATTGCAACCATCTTCCTAGTGATTGCAACCATCTTCCTAGTGATTGAAACTAACCTCCCAGTAATTGCAACCTACCTCTCAGTGATTGCAAACAACCTCCCAGTGATTGCCACCAGCCTCCCAGTGATTGTTACTAACATGCCAGTGAATGCAATCAACCTCCCAGTGATTCCAAACAATAACTCAGTGATTGCAACCAACCTCCCAGTGATTGCAACCTCTCAGTGATTGCAACCATCTTCCTACTGATTGCAACCTCTTTGTGATTGCAACCAACCTTGCCAGTGATGAATGACATTTTGTAAGTGTACTGAATGAGCCTTTAAAGTAAGCCATGCTTTAAACTAAATGCTTTCTAAAATGTGCAAATCTTTATGCCTAGTGTAGTTCATTTATGTTTAAAATTCTATTCAAATGTAAATTCAAAGGATATTTCTCTGAGTGAGATACAGCACATGCACATGAATGCACTGTTTTTTTTTACAATAGGAATGAATATTGTACTATCATGTATACCACACTAAAAGGGAAATCCATAAATCTATGATACTTGTAGGAAAAAACTTTATTTTTCTTTCAAGCATGCTCCATATTGCAAACGAGAGAGGAACCAATATGAAACAATTCACCATTTGGAAATAGCAATTGCTCTTCCTGCCACAGGAAATGGGTTGGGATGAATTGGTGGGTTTGTAGAAACATTGAAAACCCATTCCAGGCATGTGATCACTCGATGCTAACCTAGCCTAGGTACTAGGCTGCGGAGTGCATGGACACAACCGAGTCTGTTAAAAACTACACTACAGCTCAAAGGAATTGGCATAGGGAAAGTGTAAGGGAAGAAAGGGGAGGACCTGCAGTTTTAGACCGCGGTATATTTCGTCCAGTTCAGCATGAAACATGATCACAACATGCACGTAACCTTCCCCAGCTCTGTACAGGGTGCACCCTTCAAAGGGTTACTAAATTAGAAAAACAAGTTCCCACTAATCTATGTAAAATTATCCGATAAAACAAATTTCACATTCGTTTGCCTCAAAAAAGTCTTATTTTGACGAAAATTTGAAAAACCGCACGCCTACAGTGCCGTATGAGAAGTCAAAATTCCATAGATTGTACGGAAGTCAACAATAGAACATTTTCGTAATGTATTCACAACTTTCCCCCTAACTGCGTAGTAACGCGTTATTGCGTTCACCTGTATCTTGTCATTCAGATTCAATGGATGGAATGCACTTTTTTTTTCAAATTTTCATCAAAATAAGACTTTATTGTGGCAAACGAATTTGAAATTCGTTTTTAGTGGATAATTTTACATACATGTTGATTAGTGGGAACTTATTTTTCTAATTTAGTAACCCTTTAAATGCATCACCACACAGAGGCCACAAACATCAAGTTGGTATTCTGTATCTCTGGAAACCCATTTCCTGATCACCCAGAACACATTCAGGCACAAGTTTACATCTGGGCTTATCATAATCACACAAAAGCCACTGACCCTGGTTAAAGCTCGGGCCAATTATCATCTCAAGAATGGAGCGCGGAATACATACATGGTAACCAACAAAGATACGCACTTCCTGTGGTTTCCATGGAAGGTTAATAAGCTGCTTTTATCACGAGGAGATGAGAATGAGGACAAAAGCACTTTCAAGCTTCCGCTGACATTTATAATTATCTTGCAATCATAATTTATGAGGGCCGCTTCATGGTAAACAAAGAAACCATTTTTTATGTGAGTCCACGTTACTGTCAAATTTCATGTTTCACAAAATGGACATCTACAATGTTGTGTTTGTGGTTCGTGCAATGCTTCATAGAATTTGATTCTGTCTGCAAAGAAAAATGAACATTCCATCAGGATCATTCAATATTCTAGCCAATAAAATCCCACTATGCAGTGTTTAAATATCAGCTCTTGGTGTTAACAGCCCAATACCTATCACACTGGGGCTGGCTCTTTTTGCAATGGAGACAGGTCTACCTGTAAGAATATCAATATAAGAACCAATGGAAAAAATATGACTAATCATAGCATTCATATTTATACTTGCACAACCTGACATCATACAGTACATGTATTTGGCCATGCTGAATAAAAATGTGTATTATGTTACAATCTATCATAGTTACCACGGAAATGGCTGAAAGGCTCTGAGCAAGGCGGTGTTGCCATGGTATTCATCCTCACTTACAAGTAACAATAATTGTAAACATATATATGGAAACAGAGGCATGAATAAAGTCTACAGTATACAGCAGCTATTCATTTGCAAGATGAAGGGTACAAACCATACAAATGTAAAGATATATACACTGTAGGCTGAATGAAAGGAATTGCATTTTGAAAAAAAGATGGTAATCTTTTACTGTAAATGGGCTATTGGAAAAGCATGTTTCTGTTCAGAGCTACCTCTCACAATTAAAGTTTAAGTTTCACTCATTTCTCTCTGCGCAGCTCCTTTGAGAGCTATTGGTAAAGAATACACTCAGAAGTCCCCTTCAGACCTACACATGGTGTCGCTTACATGTTTATTTCCTAACCCCACAAGCACCGCCCTGCACAGGGGAAAACTTAACAGCAACGCATGACCCTACTATATGCCATATTGTTAAAGATAACCCTTTTGCAAGTCAAAAAATAATATTTTGTAAAAACTAGGGAAAATGGGAGAAAATACTATTCCCTCATAATATTGCAACTGGGCACTACATGTACTATATAAGTGAATTATAGCGATTTCTAGATTTAGGGGAGGTTTGAATAGGTGAGGCCATCCAAAACCTACCAGTTCTTCTAACCTAGAGCCCAGAGACCCGTGTATGCACTGGCAGTGCATGTGTTGATGCTTTATGCCAGTCGAGAGACTGGAGTAATGAGTGGCTAAATCACAAATCCTCAAAATGTTCGGCCCGAACATTTTGACAATTTAATCATTAATATTAATTAATCCATATGTGGATCATTTGAGTGCAAATAACTTTCAGCAAGCTTCTAAAATATACAATACATGAATTTAAGACCATTGGCAAGAAGATTGCTAACAATTACATTTTGAAGGCTTTTTTGCCTTCCCAGTACAGTATATGCCTTTTAAGCCTTCTGGACCAGATGACAAACTGATCTGGAGATGTGCAAAATAGACATGTGAAAAATGTTTTGTTCTTATAATCTGTTATGCATAGCATGTATTAGTGTCTTCATTTCATGAGATCAGGCTTAGATAAAAGAAGACATCGATAGAAAGCTACAAGTAGCATTTATTGTAAAGAAGTGAAAATAGGTTTTCAGAGAAACTTATCCCCCGAATTGAAAAAATAGACCTGCAAACCATGTCTTCTTCTTATAATCCATGATGCACAGCATGTTTTAGTGTATTCATTTCAGACTTGACAATAGACCCCCCCCCCCCCCCCCTCCCTTGCAAATCAGTCTTTTATTTTTGCTCTGTCTGCAGACCAAATACTCATCCAGGAAAGGCCAAATGGAAGGCTGCATTGAAAAGTAATCACGCTCAGGAGGAAAGATAATGTGAAGAGAAAAGGGAAGTATGCTCCCAGTAAGGGTCGTACTTAATCAACTCTCTTTTCCTTTCTTGTACATCGGAAGCCAGGTGGACAACACATTGAAAAAGATGTGACCCTACATGTGAAGCCTTTGTGAAGCTATACTATACATGTAATTTACAAATCATACACTGTATCTCTTATATAAACTACATAGCTACTACACAGAGTGTGTTTACAAGGTACATTGTAGGCAAGACCAGTGAGTAATTCAGAAATCAAGAGAAGAATGAAACTTATTTAAATTAAATAAAAGTAAATTGCAGGATACGAATATGATGTTTGCTATTTTCACCCAATTCTTTTACTGATTTCTTTTTTTACTGAGCACGCTATGTGGACTGTACTGTCTCCGCACAGATACTTAGCAGTGCAAATCCTGCATAAACTACTATATGAACAATAGACAACAGGCTGTGAATAAACTTCAAATTCCTTATTGGGCACAATTATGCCCCAACCCTTGCAATTGATATCAATTGTAATCCTGTACATCAGAGATTGGGGGGGGGGGGGGGGGGGTGAGGGGGGTGGGGGTGGACTTGTGTTTGATTCAGATCAATCACAACTCTTTAAAGCATACCTCTTTAATTCATAATTCTATATTTCCTGTACCCAAAGCTGGATAGGCTGGTGTGAATAGAGTAATATATACGACAGCTCACAGGAATTGGTATCAGGTAAAGGGAAAGGGAAGAAAGGGAAGGAGCCGCAGTTTTGAACCGCGGTATATTTTGTCCAGTTCAGCATGGAAAATCATGCTTTTTAGGCTAATACATCGTGTTTCAAGCTGAACTTGACAAAATATACCGCAGCTCAAAACTGTGGCTCCTTCCCTTTCTTCCCTTTCCCTTTCCCCGATGCCAATTCCTTTGAGCTGTAGTGTAGGTGTGATACGGCTGAGGATTCTGTGAGGAGAAGGAAATCATAGAGCTGCCATTACTGTCTACTGTCACTGGCTGGCTACGCTGTATTAAAGGGAAAGTCCACCCTGATTTTAAGGTGGTCTAAGTAAAAGTAGAAACATGAAAGAAACATAAAAGTGTAGGTTTGACAAAAATCCATCAAAGGAGAAGAGAAATTTTTTAACATCACTTGCAAGATGCTCTCCCATAATGTAATGTGCTATATAATTTTGAGAACGTTCATTTCTCAAAAGGATATTTATCATTTAATCTGTGCATTTCATATACCACTAGACACATGTTTTGACAAAAATACCACTATGAATCTATTCCTTCATCAACAATTTCAACATTTTAAAAGATCGTAACTTTCTTCTCCTTTTAAGTGATATTTGTCCAATTTTCACTGATCTGCATTCATTACAACAAACTTGACTCCAGGGTGGACTGTCCCTTTAAACAGAGATGCATTCGATGAAGATGGTGTGAATAATGCGATAATAGGGAAGCTCTAAGCCTGCTCTGACAGGGTGATAAACAACGGACAATGTACACACTGTATCAAGTATGGAGACCTACGTAGGAAGAAACCTACCTTACTATACATAACACTCTGCAAACACGCTGAAAGGTATTAAGGGGTAGGAGAGAGGGAGGTGAAGACTACGGACTCGTAATCAACAGAGTGACATTCTGCCATTTCACCGGTCTCATTGTTTGATTGCAGGATATTTATCTTAATTATAACAAAACAAGGTATCTTAAATTATTTTTTTGACTTTGAAAAGTGCTACACTTTCTTCCAATGTCAACATTTAGGGCTAAAGACCAAGTAATATCAGATGTTATTTGCATGAGACTCCCATGCCCTAATAGAGGAAGGAGACCTCTGAACTACATGGATTGTATTGCAAGGGATATCCAGTGTGAAACTGGGGACTTGCAGACATTGATGAATGATAAAATCTCATGGTGTTGCATTGTGAACTCAATCTCGGATGCGTCTGCTTAGTAGTAGTAGTAGTAGTAGTATCCTAGATTAAGACCACAGCACAATGTTTAAAAATGAAGCCTGAATGAGTTATCTCTTTATCCCACATCTGTGTAGTGTTGCCACTTTACAGTGTAAATGCCACAGAGCATCAGATTGTCCTACAGGAAAAAAAATTAATGTGAATCAGGAGGGAGTTTTGATTCCTGGAATAATACCACAGCAAAATGTTTCAAAATTAGGACTGAATGGGTTAACTCTTTAACCCCATGTGTTTTTTCCCACTATAAATGCCATAGAGAATCTAATTATCTGGCAGGCAAAGGTTTAATGTGAATCATGATGGAGTATAGATTTACAGAATAATAACCACAGCACAATGTTTCAAAATTAGGAATGAATGGGCGAACTCTTCAACCGCCATGAGTGCGGTTTATCACATGACTATAAATCCTGTAGAGAATCAGCTTGTCTGGGGCACAAAGGGTTAACATGAATCATGAGAGGGAAGGGAGGAGTGACTAAGACCCACATCCTCCTTGCTGAGTGGTGAGACATGCCCACCTGAGGCATGAAGGGGTGCACGCATACCCCTCTTCACTAGCCTGCTGTTCAGCCTGTCAGACAATAAAATATTCCAAGCTCTACCATCACACTGAAGAGTCAAGTACTTACAACGCACTTTGTGTTATTTACTGTAACTTTCTGTTCTTCTCACTTATTTTTTTCAATTCATTAATTAATTGATCTATTTATTATCATTTATGTACTTTGGAGATTTGTTACTTACAACGCACTTTGTGTTATTTACTGTAACTTTCTGTTCTCCTCACTTTTTTTTTAATTCATTAATTAATTTATCTATTTACTATCATTGATGTACTTTGGAGATTTGCTTGTTTTTTGTTTGTTCATTTGTTTTTTCGGGGGTATTCATCAGCCTTCGAGGCAGACTAGGGAAAACAGCCTTTACAAAAAGGGATGGACACGCTAATGACATTATAAGTGATGGAGAGAAAAAAAATACTATATATGAAGGCATGAAGGCATGTACACATTTCCCCCCTCGCTAGCCTATTATTCAGACTGTTGGATAATACACCAAACTCTAGCATCACACAGAACGGTCTAAAACTGACATATATAATATAGTGTGATCAATTGGTTTTATGTCACTCCACACCCATTTTTGTATCAGCCTCGAAGTCAGACTAGGCGAAAGAGAGCCTTCACAAAAAGGGAGAAATGCCAAGATTCAACGATAGAGAAAAGTTCATACAGACACGCACATGTACTAGTCTGTAGGCCCAAACTTCAGCACAATACCAGGTACCCATTCGCACTCCTGGGTGGAGAGCAGCAATGTTACGGTAATAAAATGCAGCATATCTTGGTGATAGACATAAGAACCATGGCGGGGTTTGAACCTGGGACCTCAGTCACAACCGCTCTTTAACGACCCATAATATGCATGGGGAAACCTGTGTGTGTGTGTGTGTGTGTGTGTGTGTGTGTGTGTGTGTGTGTGTGTGTGTGTGTGTGTAAACAATGATGAGGCATGTATCATATGCAGTGTAGGGCAGGGAATTGTTGGTGGGACTTCAAATCAAATCAAAACAACGTAATCTTTGAGTCATTTGTTAGAGGAAGGGGCATTCAATTCACCCTGAAGGCCTGTGTTATTTTGTTTGCTGCTTTGTAAGTTATATGCACCCTATGATCACCACCCACACGAAGCCTTAAAAGTACAATACACTGTATATGTACACTGATTGTATCCAGTTGAAGTAAACATATACCAGGCAAGGTCTTTGATGGAAGTATTGTATTTTCCTGTTTTCCTGTGTAGTTGGAGTTTTAAATCTTGTCACCCTCTCCACTTCCTCTCCAATCAGGTGTGTTCTCCTTCTTCTTTCTAAAATCCTTGAATGTCTTTTGTGATTTCCGACTCATTTTCTGGACCTAAAATTGAATAATCTGAAATCCTCAACCAAGCTTCCGTCCCGCATTGTTATACTGTATATTGCATCTACATTAATGTGCTCTGACTGTGCTCCTGTTTATACAAGGTGTTTAAAAAAAGAACTTTTGACACCTTTGAAAAATAATTAAAAAAAAAACACTTACAACTCAAATCAAGCTGAAATTAATACATCATAAGGCCACGGGATGTCACATTTGCTAGAAGTATGTTTTGTGACAATTCATCAAGTACTTTTCCTGTAATAATCCTGTGAATATTTACTGAGATTTTCACTTTTGGACAAATTTGAATCTACAAATGTGCAAATCAGATAGTTAATTCAGAACACAACAATGGCCATTGTGCATCACACACATACACACAAAAAAAAACATTATATCAATGAGTTATCACTCATTTCCCCTAATTGTTTGTGTCTAAGTTTATTGGCCTTTGAACCTGCTAGAAAGCTAGTACATTGTACTAGATGAAGTGAATCCATGTGACTCACATCACAGCATCACTTGATCTCCATTGAAATATCGCAGTACAGTCTCTGTACTCACAATCAAAGAAGTAATGATTGCCGACAGAGATATATCAAATACTGTCTTGTGAAAGGACAGTGATTTATGTTCACACACACCAACAAAAGACTAACTAGATTTTTAATCAATTTTTATCTACATCATATTCCAATTTTCTTTTATTTTGATTGTCCTTTGGTATAAAATCATCATGATTAAAGTACCGGTATGTGACACAAATGTTATAGTCTACATGAACTGTATTGGAATTTCATGTTTTGTGGGTTTCAAACATATTTTTTTTCCTAGAAATATAATCCACTTATTAAAGCAGATTAAATAAAAGTACACTGCACTCGCAATAAAAGAAGTAATGATTGCTTACAGAGATATTGTCTATTGTAAGGGAACCGTTATCGCTATAATGAACTATATAAGCCTTGATTATTATTATTATTATTAGATTAATAGTTGTTGGAAAAGCTCTGAATGGGTAACAATAAACTTAATCATGCATTATCATGCATGCCAAGATTCTGTGATAACTTTGCAATAATCAGTAAGCACTGGTGTGACTCTGCAAGCATATCAATACAAAAAAGAAACAAGTGACAAATGATACACTTCTGAACAAATTGTGTTGTTTAGATTGTACTTGGTATTAACCACTTTCAATCAATATCTAGCAGAAATTAATGACAAGACTTATTCTTAAAATGTACTCATTATTCCCCACTTTCTATTGATATCTACAGGAAGCAGAAATAAACGATAAGACCTTTTGATCAAAATATCTCACAAAAAGATTGTTCATACACAGAGTCAACTTTGCATTGTTACATTCTGTTGAGAGCCAGAACGGCATTGAAGGTCAACCCATTGAGAACAATAAGGGTGCTATCGCAACAGCCTTTAAAGGTTAGTGGCCCTTCTGGTTATCAATTCAGTTTTCAATGCTATACAGGTATTAATGCCAGATACATTCTATAACTTGATAAGGAAATATCCACAGTATAGGTAAATTGTAATAACTAGCTCATTTTATTTCATTCATTTAGCTAACATGTATCATGACTATAATTTTGTAATTTCTTTAATGTTTTACCCTACATTTAAGTAATCATTTGAATTTGATGTACACAAAACTGCAACAGCGCACAAGCTGCTAGTTTTGTTTTTATTTGATAAAGGTTGATGTTTCGATAAACCTTTTCTCAACCGTTTCAGGTAGCCATTAGTCCTCTGGCCACGGTTAACCACTGGTGGACTTTTTTCACTGATTATACACACAAATGCAATAGAGTAGCATTTTGCCTGGAATAACCCCCCCCCCCCCCCCCCCCCCCCCCCCCCCCCCCCCCCCCCACTCCGGGGTCGAAAGGACCGCATGCCTGTTCCCAAAATGTCCGGTAAAAGGGTACTTGTTTGCAGGACAAGTTTGGCCCGCGAATTGTAAAAAAAGGGGGTGTATATGACTTATCACCCGGATATTTCTTTAAAAAGGGGGAGGTTTTTTTTCTTCTTTCTCTCTTTGGACTCCTGAGAAATTTAAAAAGGGGGTTATGAAATATTTTGAATATCATAGAAAAATTGATCAATCAAATTGTTGTCATTGTTTTGTCTTCCATCATGACATCAGGGAACCTCTATTGTAATGACAGCTTACCTGAGATGAATTAAGGGGAGGGGGGGATCGAGGTTATCTGTCCTGAGATAGGGGGTTGGAATGAGAGCTCACATGGAGCAGTGTTTTGGATTTAAGGGGGGTCTCCAAGGCATCAAAAGCCAGCAAAAAGCCAGCGAAAGGGGGTTCAGAAATTTTGGCACACCTGAGATAGGGGCGTGCTTTCAAAAGGAGGGAACGATTATACTGTAGGCATACCCTAAATAACACTGAGTGGGGGGGGGGGGGGGGGGGGGGGGGGAGGGGGAGGGGGAAGGTGAGGGCCAGGCTGGCATACAAAAGGTGAAGGGTGAACCCTGAAATACTGTATAGGCATAAATAAATTTGTCTAGAAGTTTGGAGATTAAGAGTAAGTTTTACTTTTTCCCACTTACTCCTTTTTGCCAGGCAACATGAAAAACACTGCGCATTGTAACTTCTGTTTACTAAGCTAACCTATAACTCAATATCAGCCACATATGGATGTGGTTTTATTTGACAACGGCTCTTTTGATGTTTGTGTACTTTGAACTTGTATGTGAACACAAGATCATTGCTCCAATCTCTCGCTATAACATACCTTCACAAAGCATCAACTGTTGTGAAATGTACTTTAAACCAACAATAGCACCGCAGTCGGATTGAACCCTGAAAAGAAAATTCCCCCCCAAACCTGAAACTTGGCACCATATCTGGGTTATGATATTTGCATTGTGTAATACGGGTAATACCATGCTTCTGAGAAAAAAAAATGGTATTGCCAGAAATGTTTGCCTTGTAAAGTTCACTATTGTCACACTTGCAGATCTACATGTGTATGTGTACCTGTAGTAAATGGGTCGAGGTGATTGTTGTCTGCTTGACTTTCAAATCAACAGCAAAGTTTGTGCGACTACAAAAAAAATATTGAATACAACTTCACAAAAGTCCTTGAGTCATCTGTTGCCTTTCACAAATCTAGAGCCAGTTTCAACAATTGTCACTACATGTACAATGTACAATAACACTGCAACAGGGGCTAAGGGTGATTTATCCCTTTAAAATTAAGCAGAGAGCCCCTGAAAACAAAAAAAAAAAAATCTGGAAACTGCTAGCATGAGTTTCCAGACAGTGGGCGTGACTTTTGGTGCACTCAATCTTACTACCTGCACTGTACATACACAACAGTCATAAACGACAACTGGAGCATACGAATATCTGTAGTTCTAAACTTTGAATCACCCATAAACACTGACTTCACTCTGCCTCAAAAGGTGTAAAAGTTTAAAGTGAATATTAAAAGTCACATTGAGACTGGTGATGTCATAAACTTCTGAGCCAGTTCCGATCATGAAGATATTTATATCACACTACAATGAACTGTTAAATTCTATGGCACACTTTCAAATACGTTCACTTGCAGTATAATTTAGAGGCCACCAATATAAATTCTACCTTGCATGTACATGTGTAAGATAGTGTGTAAAGTCAGTTTTGAATAAACTTAAGTAACTTCAGAAAAACAAATGTTAAGCTATTTTAGGTACATGTACATGAATAGTTTGGGCCACTAACTTCACTACCACATTAACCTTTATAAAGTCAGTTCAAGTGCATACAGGGTTTATAAGTTTTGAAAGGCCACTAACTTTAATAGCATCTATGGATGTAGAAAAGGGGTTGTAGAAAGTCAGGTTACATATTAGTACATAGTTTAAAAAGGCCACTTACTTTGCTAACATCTATAGACAAGGAATGTGGAAAGTCAGTTTAGGTACATGTTCACATACAGGTGTAGTTTTGAAAGGCCAATAAGTTTACTGCCATAAAGACGAGGATTATGGAAAGTCAGTTCAGGTACATGTCAATAACATACTGCCAAATAGAAAGAACTTAGTAAATTCAAATAATGGTGTACATGTAGATACAGGTTATATCAGAACTAACATATCTCGATCATTTAAGAAAGAACTTTGTACAGGCAGTTTACGTCCATGTGCACCCTGTACAACGTTTTGAAGGCCAACATCTTAACTAGCATATATTGAACTTTGTAAAGTCAGCTAAGGTACAATATTTTAAAGGCAAACAACTTTCCTAGCATATTGAACTTTGTAAAGTCAGCTTTGGTACAATATTTTGAAGGCCAACAACTTTACTAACATATCAAACCATGTAAAGTCAGTTCAGGTGTATAGTTTTGAAAGGCCAATAACTTTAGAGTGCGTAATAAAGTCGTTTGTGAAGTCATATCTAGGTACCCCCGTTCTTTCGATGACGTCAATAAAGTGTGCGGAGTGTAATCTTGACCCCCTGCTTTCTAACCTGGAACATCCTGTAGGAAAGACTGACACATTGCCAGGTTGCTATCCACCTTCACATTAACTCTTTGCGTGCCACATGTGACTTTTATCACAATTAATACACAGAATTCCCATAGGGAAGTGGTTTATCTGGCACACAAAGGATTAATCCTTTACCCATTCGTGACCAAGAACCACAAATAAGTGGTTTGGGGCTGTAACTATTGATCAACTGTTACAAATACTAAAAGATGCATCGTGTGAAACAGCACAATTTCCTAAACCAGATGAATCCATTTTGGGCATTGAGTGATATATATTACCTTCATAATGATTTCTCAAAGCAATGCATGTAAGGGGCAAATGGGCACTAAATCTTCAAATTGGCAACTTGCTGAAAAGGTTGAAATCCCTCTTTTGCTCTTCAAAAATTGACATGATTTTTGCTCTAACTTGAATGATTTTAATGTATTTTTATTTTATAATGGAATTTACATTACATTTCTTCATAAAAATGTCATTTGAAAAAAATAGTGTTGCCAATCTAAAAGCCAAATAGTGATCATTTTTGCTTTAAAAAGGCCTTCTTCCTGAATGAGTTAACATGCCACATGTGAATATTATCACCATTAATACAAACAAATCCCATAGAGCAATTTTTTCACTTTTTTCTTTGATGAACTTTTCTTGCATTTGGCTCGAAAATATATATATTTTGTTATTGTCATGAATGTACAGCATTGTTTGAATTTGTTTATTTCCTTCCTCGTATTTCTCCAGATGGTAGAATTCTATACATGGCAAGCTCTGCAAGTTTATTATACTGTACATGTTGTAATGCAATTCTGTTCTAATCGGAACACTCAGTCAAAATGGATCGGTATAAATTAGAACTGACCTCAAGCACACCTATTTGAAATAAAAGAAGGTACCGTATACTGGTGAGCGTATTTTTACAACTCCCTGTACCAGATGCCTCTATTTCTTTTTTTCCCTTCTTGATCTGCCTGATTACACAAACACCCAATATATTGGATTACAATCGTCCAATCATTATGACCATACTCCATCTGAAAGTGCATGCAGCCCTGAGCAAGTCCAAGAATTGTGCAAAAGAATTAACTACCCACACCAGACGCATTTTCGGGGGGATGAAGATGACAGTCTACATCGCACTGAGCGTGTCAGTGATGATTCAGACGTGTTGCCTTCATACGTGTTAGTGCGTGCTTCGTTGCTCAAACCCCTTAAGCGAAAAGCCCCGAGGGAAACGACCATACCTATCATTAGACGTGACTTCGTGGACATGCACCCTGTAGATGCTAGCTGACTGTGTTGGCTGGATGTGTATTAGAGAGGAAACTTGCTCCCATGTCATTAGGCAAAGTTTGGTTTCCATTCATACTTTGGTGCTAAAGGAACTCAGCATTTGATTGTGTTTGTACGCACATGTGCGTGACCCTACTACCAATATTGTCATCACCATGATCACAGCGCTAGTGTACCACTTCTGGTACAATGGTCTAGCTGTTTTGATCCTTCCCTGATTAATAACACCCGACGTTAATTGCTCAATCTAATATCTCAACAATTAACATGTTATTACCGTTGGGATCGTTACTATTAACTATTCATGCACGAACATGTGATCAAGTCATTAACTCATATTTGGGCGGAACATTGTACAATGTACATCATGCAAACCAATAAATTGTGCTGTACTCAATCACTCCCAGGGTACAGACACCTACATGTATATTGCCAACTAACTCACTTGTAGTTGCGATGAAGGCCTTTCAGGACAAAGCTGATCACTATTTGGATTTGAAATTTAAAGAAATATTTGTGGGGGCTTCATGATATCATGAAATGGACACACTGAACTATGATTAACGAGGGCACCTACATGTACATTTGCATTTTGGGGGTAGAACCCCCAACCCCCCCAGGCTTCTTTCACTTGTCCCTACTGCTCTTCTCCACATTGCATCAATCAATAAGCCTTGAATGTAATTGAATTGGATTATCTGCCTGTAAACTGTATTTCAAGGCAATTGACTTTCTAGACAGGTACAAGGTACAGCAGCATTCCCACACATGGATACAATAAATGTATGAGCTCTTTGACACAGTAGGCACTGTGGTAAAAAGTCTAATGTCAAATGTACTCTACCTATGTACTATGTAGAAATGCACAGTGCTAGTTGGGGGGTGTTTCACCAAGCTGTTTGAAAGCTACAGGGATGTATGACTATACGCACGACTGGTGACCTGTTCTTGTGCTACATGGAATGAGATATCCCAGTTTGTTCCTGCTTTAATATAGTGGGAGTTAATTTCCAACAATCCTATTAATAAAATTTGACATATCATGAAGTCTGTATTCAGACGCATGTTAACAACAAGAATTCAATCTACAAAGATCAGATTTCAACTTTAGCTGATGGGAATCAACATGATTAGGTGCGTCTTCATTAGCCCGATCAGACGAAATAGCGAGCTATTTTTCTGATCCGGGGAACTAGCCTGAAAATGCAATAGCGTCTTCATTAGCTCGAAACTCGGGATACGTAAGCTCAAGCTCGGGTTGCACAAATTATCCCGAGTTTCGCACATACCAGCAGTGTGCGACAGGAATAGGCCATGACCACATGGCTTCGGTTGTGAGCTCGCATTCACACACGTGTAAAAACCTATTACGTAAACAATGCGTCGTGGGCGCTGATGCATGCCAGGATCGAGAAATTTTCAGGCTAATGAAGACGCTCCTAACTAGCTCGAGCTATTTCGCGAACTAGCTCGAGCTAGCTCCATCTAGCCCAAGATTTCTTGGGAAATTTTCTCGACCAAATAGCGAGCTATTTTGCCTGATCTGGCTAATGAAGACGCATATAGCTAACTACTTCGTGATCTAGCTAGCTAACCCAATCAGAACAAGCTCGCTATTTTGCCCAGCTCGAGCTAATGAAGACGCCCCTATTGAGAATCTGAATTAGCACAAGAACAGGTCACCAGTTGTGCGTAAAGCCGTTTTAAGCTTCAAACAGCTTGGTGAAACACCCACCTGGTTTTACACTCATTCTTCCCTTGAAACTCACCAGGCACTCACTTCAATTACACAAACACAGAGTGTATCATCTGCACATGATAGTGATCACTGACTCGTAATAGGCTTGTAATAGCCTCGGCAGTACAGCTGTGTTCACATCATAAGCAGCAAGTAAAGATGGGACAGTGATTGCATTCCATAATGCTAATACTGTATTCTTGCTCAGTCCAAACAGTTTTTGAGAACTTATTTGATAAAGATGGGAACTATGAAAACTGTCTGGCATAGGGAAAATGTTATAATTTCCATATCATTTGTTTTTTCTTTGAAATGTTATCAACATCTCTTATACTGTAAGTGCACTTACAAGTATGTTGGTCTTGTATATAATGTTTAAAAAAAATATTTTTGTTCTCAAATAGTTTCTTTTTTTATCATGGTCATCATAAAAGAATTGAAGCTTCTGGAACAAACATGTTTTTTCTTGTTTCAAATGTCAAAACTATTAACACAGAAAATATAATATTTTTGCTGGTACATGTACATGTAATTAAATAAAAATACATTTTTATTACACAAAACTCTTAAAAGGAATCTTAAGTATTGCAACTTGTTAATTGGGTCAGTGTTAACACAACTCAAGGGTCAGTGTAAATGCTGTTCTTGGCTTAATGTGAACATTCTCCAAGGGTTAGTGTGAGTGCTGTTGATAGTTTAGTGTGAACATTGTTCAACGGTTAGTATGAACACTACTCAAGAGCAGTGTGAATGCTCTTCTTGGTTTTGCATGAACATTGTTCAAGAGCCAGTGTGAACGTTTTTCATGGGTCAGTATGAACGCTGCTCAAGGGTAAGTGTGAACGCCGTTCAAGCTTGGTTCTGCAGACACTACAGTTGTATATAGAGTAAGTGAGATCTCTTTCCTGCACTGATCAAAAACCTCCTAGAATGAATAGTTTTAATATTGGATTAAGCGGGGCATTTAGGAGGGATTAGTCACAAATGAGTACTCACATATTGTGAATGTGATATTAGGACTTTGTAATCCCTCCATTTATCTTACACAATGCACAGAAGGTACATTGTGCTGCGGTCGTTCTGACTTCTGATATCACTCTAGATCGCAAGGTCATAGAGGGGAATGCTCTAGCCTTTCATGTATTCAGATTAACAAATTAACTGATCAACATTTGTCAGGGATGAAACTTGAACAGAATACTGTGTGAGTTTAAGGAACAGTGATCAATATGTTTGTTCTGGACATGGTCCCTACAACATTGTACACTACGGGTAAAGGGAAATGGAAGAAAGGGAAGGAGCCACAGTTTTGAACCGCAGTATATTTTGTCCAGTTCAGCATAAAACATGATGCTTTTTAGGCTAAAGCATAGTGTTTCACACTAAACTGGACAAAATTAACCACGGTTCAAAACTCCTTCCCTTTCTTCCCTTTCCCTTCACCCGTGCCAATTCCTTTGAGCTATAGTGTATATTACATATTACTGGTAATGGGAAATGTATGGAGTTCTGTACCATGTGACGCAAAGCAAGCCAAGTACAGAATAAGGTGTATGACACATGGTTTAATAGTACCAGTATCAATGATATCGCTTTACAGTATTAAACTAAAATCTGCCTACAAGTGCATTGCATACAGTAAACACAGGGAAAAAGCAAAAGTATAGTGTGTGGTGGACTAAACTGTTGGTTCTCTAACATTGTAGGCTACGGATTGCATGAACACAACTGTCATGTCAATGTAAAATGCTACATTCATTAATTTTGAGAGAAAAAATCCAAAGTTATGCATGTTTAACTCTAAATACATGTAGAGGCAGACATTTGGTACTAATTGTTGGCAGAAACGCTCACCTAAATATTGATATTTTAGCACACTTTATTGTAATTACATTTTGAATATGAGCATGCATATGTATTCTCACTGAAAGAAGAACTTTCTTTATGATCACATAGGCTCTTGTAACCCAACAGAAGTTGCATTATCTTAACTTTCAATGTTTTCAGTTATGCCAAGAAAAGTATGAAATATGAGCATGCATATCCTCCATATTCTCACTATTAAAAAACAACTTTCTTTGTGTTCACATCTGTACATGTTCACATCATGTACACGTAGATGCTTGTAAGCCAACAGAAGTTGTATTCTCTTCACTTCAAATAAGAAAGGTACTTAGTAAATAAGAGCATGCATGTATATCCTCAATATTCTCAGTGAAAAAAACAGCTTTCTTTTGTGATCACATCTGTACATGTTCACATGAAGGTGCTTGTAACACAACAGAAGTTGCATTCTCTTAATACTATAAACGTTTTTCAATCAAGGGGTCAAATTATATTTCTGATGCGCAATGGAGCGGTGCAAATGCGTTTTGCCTGGTTTCAACTGGTCTACAGGTCAGCCTGTATTTACTGGCAATGGATTTTGCCTGCAGGGATTCTTTCTCAGACTGTCCTCTTTTCAGAATTAAAAGGAAAAAAAATGTATTTTCAAGGTCCCCTTAGACTTCCTGCAATTTGAGTATTGGTGTGTTGTTCTGCAGGTGTGTTTCCACTACCGGTATTATACCGTAATCAATCGAAGTGCAGCAGCCCCAAAACAGAACACCCCTATGTGCATGAAAACAAGAAGTGCCAGTTTCACAAAGATCCTTACAAGAAATCATCCATGTACTGTGTAGGTATGCTAAGCAGGCACTGATGCTGTTCAGACACAGGAGAACATGACAACGTATCAAAACCTCCCCCACCAAAAAAAAACAAAAAAACATTTATGTTTCACATATTTTACAAAAATGAAGATTTTGCGCCATTTAAAGATCATTCAGGAAGGTTATCCTGGGAAAGTGGCACTAGCTGTATGTCTTCATCTATTAAGCAAAATATTGTCTTTTTGTATCTAATCTTGCTACAGTTTGATGTACAGATGAAAATGATACCCAGCTTTGCCAACATGCTGATGAAAACGTTTCTAGCTCGTGGAAACAGCACTTTTGTTTCCTCATTGTACTTCCATGAAGAGAATCTAGCACAATTGCTACCACCAATTCCCCCTTGGTCACTGGCGTACAATACATGCAGAACTCCTGGTGGAATAGAAATACCTGTAGAAATAAACAAGCATTGCCTTAAGGGTAGAGCTGACAATCAACTTGTACACTGCCCTTCTTTGACAAAAGGGAGTAACTAAACAAACAAACTTTTCTTGTAAATTAGCAACTTGTGACTGTCACTTGTATTAGCATCAGTGCAACATCACATCATGCTAGATTGAATATCTCGCAGCAGGAGGAATATTTCCTATCCAGATTCTGGATGTACAAAAATACATGTACATTGAAGGGAATGCTGGGTACAAACGTATAAGAGTACCAAAAACTCAAATTGGAGTGATTTGTCACTTGCTTCCTTTTGTCATACATGTACATGGAGTAGGGCAGTGCAGCACATAGCTTTGCATCCACTGCACACCAAGCACAAACAGTACAAAATTATTGCATTTGAATGTTACCTCAACATTTCAGGCATGTACATGTAGTTAAAACAGCATCTTAAAAATAGTGGCCGTATTAATGAAAGCTTACTAGCCTAGTTACATGTAGATTACTACAATGCATGCAGCTGAATGCACTCTAGCACCTAACTAGGCTCAGTAAGGTTTCATTACTATGGACCCAGAAATCTTGCCTGAGGTTTGTCCAAAGAGCAACAACCAATATATTCAGAGTGCATTTCACCCATTGAAACTGAATCACAAGATTCAAGTAAATGTCATACTGTATATAGCACATTAAAATAAATTTAAAGCAGAAGTTGTGAATATATAGTATGCTTTTCACACTGGCAAAAATTAGCCCCGTACTATCCTTAGCCCCGTACTATCCCTAGCCCCATACTATTTTTTTGAAGCTTTTCACGTTGGCATTTCTTAGCCCCGTACTATTTCTTAAACCCGACTAGCTTTTCACTGTTCTCACTCGAAATCGTTAGCCCCGGACTTTCTCGACAGCTTATGAATATTTATGAGTGTACGTCTTGCACATCGGCTCTTTACCACTCCGCATCAAGGTCACTCGCCCGTCGGGCCTTATCTGATTGGTCTCGGCGTTTCGTCCTTGAGAGCTGACATCGCATTTCCTTAGCCCCGTACTATTTTTCGTTACTGTTCACACTGGCGCTCTTAGCCCCGGACTATTCGGCTTGGCCCTGCAATTGCAGTGTTAGCCCTGCTTTTTTGCAGGGCCAAATAATCCCGGATTATTGGTGGGGCTAGCCTACTTTGGTAAAAACCAATGTGAACAGAAAGTGGTCTAAGCTTAGCCCCGTACTATTGGTGGGGCTAAGGCCCCCCCTTAGCCCCACCTATCGTACGGGGCTAAGGAAATTTTTGCCAGTGTGAAAAGCATATAGGTGTATTACAAAAATGGATTATATTCCAGGTTACATGTACATTACATGTACATCTATGGGTACTTCAAAATGAAACTGATGGTAAAGGAAAAATTTACATTTCGGTACACAAATGTACACTGCAGTTGTAATACTGACAATACTAATTCTTCTCTTATCCACATCTCCTCAGAAGCATTAGAGTCATAATCTTGAACTGCAGCCATACCTGGGCACTATTGCATAAAACTTATCATTAATTGTAAATCAGCCATCAATCATTACTCCCATGGTAACGTCGCTTGACAGCTAATCAAATTCAATATTTCCATTGAAGGTGCCATTGGGGGCAAAGTTACCATCAATGGTAAGTTTTAGGCAACATGGCCCAATTCATTGCAGAGTTTAGAGTATAAATAATATGACAAACAGCATGGAAGACAGGCTAAGATTATGCTTCGTCGAAAAGACACTTCACAATATGTCATTGGGATGTATGAAAGGATTTTGAGAAGTATTTGAACAGTTAGCTCAAAATGGATTTTCTTTTTAACCATTCACACAAGGCAAACAAACTTACACAGTGTGCTTCTGCAGGGGGTTGTGAGGTAATTATGCAAATAACAGTCCATGTAATGTATCGCTACATACATGTACAGTACAATGCCCCTCTATCCATGCATGCAAGCACACAATAATCATACCATTTTAGTGCAAGCTTGTGATGCATATATTCTATCTATCTATCTACAGTAGCCTATTTCTCTTCACAGCTGAAGGAAGGCCTCCTCATCATTTTTCCATCTTGATCTATCTTGTGCTGTTTCCATTTCCATGTCACGCTACCATATTCTCCGAAATCATCCATCCATCTCCTACTTAGCCTGCCTCTTCCTCTGGTGTTAGTTCTGGGAGTCCACACAGTTAATTTATGTGTCCATCGATCGTCTTTCCTCCTGGCCAGATGACCAGCCCACCTCCATTTCTTCGATTTGATGCGTACAGTATATTGCAAACACCTAAATATATCATGTACATGTAGTACATCTTTATCAAGAAACTGAGATCAGATTCAAGTTATTACAGGGAATTAAATGCTGGGATATTTTTCTTTCATTTGAAAGTCGGAAAGTCAAATCATAATTTGCATCTTTACATCAATATTATAATCAATTTTTGTTCAAAATCCCTGTTTAAACCCTATTCTATATCATCATTCTTTCATCAAAGCACGTCTTTAAACTGTATGATAGAGGTACAATGTATCCATAGCATACTATGTGTATGGCAACTACATGAAATGTATACTTCATCTGAAAAGCTTACAGGTTCATGAACAGATGAATGCCCACGGCTAGTTAGTGGCAATCATAGCAAAAATTAGCAAGCCAGGGAAATTTGCCTGAACTCCAATGTTGATGAATGGAAGTAGGAAGGCAGGTAAAATAACATTTTCCCTACTTCTCAGATTATTTTCCTCTCCCTCTCACTCTCCCGCTTTCTTTCTTTCTTTCTTCTCTCTCTCTCTCTCTCTCTCTCTCTCTCTCTCTCTCTCTCTCTCTCTCTCCCCCCTCTCTATCTCTCTCTCCCTCTCTCTGTCTCTCTTTCTCTTCTCTCTCTCTCTCTCCCCTTCTCTCTCACACTCTCTCCCTCTCTCTCTTTCTCTCTCTCACTCTCTCTCTCTCTCTCTCCCTCTCGCTCTTTCTCTCTTTCTTTCTCTATTTATCTCTCTCTCTGTAACATTTTCCTACAACTCACACGATTTATACTAACAATACATGTACATTGTGTAACTATTAGCATGTCATGTATGATTATATGCTTCATAATCATGACAAATGGAATTAGTGTAAAGCATAAGATGTACCATTGCTGCAAAAAAAACCCCTACAAATAAGGTCAACATGATGTGGACGAACACATTCACCCCTTCAGGCAAAAGCCTATTCTGAGAATGAAGACTAATTTCATAGACTTTGTGAGCCTTTCATATCCTGTTGTATCAAAATCCAATCTAATGAGAAAATGTGGCGGTAGCATGCTCCATGGCGATTGCAGGACTTTGCCTTTTCATTCAAATTATGCCCCGGAGTGCGGAATCTTTAGGCCTTTGTTGACATTCCATTATGAATGTATTCACGGTGACCTTTCAGCTATTGGGGTTTCTAATTTGCCAAATCGGCTTAAAATTAGTCCCCCACAATAACCAGTCTTGTTCACCACTCTTTGTAGTGTGCTCTGAAGTCTAAACACTGCTACGGACCAGAGAAAGAATTACATGGGGGCTCACGGCATTAAAGCCCCCATAATACAACAAAGAGCCCTAAGACAACCACAGAGCCCCTATGAAAATTGCATCAAAAACCAACAGATTAAAAAATAGTCCATTTCCGTTTTTCATCAATCTACTTTAAACCAACTGTCAATAGTCACGTTGAAGTGCAATATTTACAAGCTCCAGGATTGGCGGAAATGTGTTCTGATTTTTAAATTGTAATGAATTGTGAAGAGGGGTTTCTCTAAGAAAATGGTGTGATGAGAAGCTATGTGGCATGGTTTATATTGATATTCTATTTACTCAAAGTCACATATTTTGTCATATTTCGAAACTATATATTAAAATTACACTATTTATGATTTGTATGCCAAGCATCTCTTGTTTAAAAAAGCCTGCTCACATATGTGGGCTAAGTGAAGAAATAAAGAAAAAAATCAATAAAATTCTACTTAAACTCATTTTCCAGCCCTAA
>OZ022586.1:4695578-4897827 GCA_963669155.1 Arbacia lixula
GTGCAACTCTGAAATTTCAAAATTATTTTTTTTATCTGTAGCAATTTTATAAAGAAACTGAATTTATAGATACTGTGGCATATGAGTGACCTCATTGGGTGGTACGGTAACTCGGGTAGCATAAACATTTGCAATTATAACTTTTTTGGTGGGCACATTAGCACCCCGCATAGAGTGGATGATACGCCGGGATAATCAGAGCAAATTAAATCGTAACAAAGACGGTTTGAGTGGGAGCAAACATTCCACACAATTGAATTTTTCACAAGAGAACGTACACGGAAAGCGAAGGGGGAAGAAGCTGACTTCATAGATAAAATGGCATACAAAGTTAATTCGACAAGAACATCAAATGAGGGGTGGGGGGGGGGGGTAATTTGTATTTTCTCATTGAGAAAAGGTGGAGACTGATATGACAGGGATAGTCATGATAGTACAGTACGACTTTGTTAGACAACATTTTATTCAAGTTTGGCCTTTGAAAGCTCTCTTGAAACATTTTGAAAAAAAAACGTGATACAGGACCACAGGTTAGTACAGCACGTTCAATTCTTGTTTCAAGTGCTTTGAACATGAACCTGTCATGGATGGACTGCGCTCGGATAGACTTCCTTTGATCTATGATGACTACCGCCTCATAAAAATTAAAGACATTCAGGTGTTTCCAACTATACGCCGTATTTCTAATTTCTGAATAACAAAAGAAAATCTGGTTTGAGAAATATATCAACCGTACAGCCTTCGCTGGGAGTTCATAGCTGATCTTATTACACACACTGGAAATCAGATTGGGGGTGAGCGAAGGGAAATTTTAAATACAATTGTAGAAAGAATTCGGTCCGTAACTTTTTCGGACATCTCCGCACATGAAAAAGAGGTTGTTTCCATTTGGAAGGAGAAACACTCAATAAACGATTTACAAGATATTTGTAAGGAAATGTGATTGCCCAATGTTCGATATGGAGGCATTTCTCTGACATGTTTTCGACAGTATTCTCGATTTTTCAAAAAAAACCCAAAAAAAACACACGAAGCAACAATATAATTTGGCATTCACAGAAACGTATCATTATATGATATTCTGCTACTTCAAATGTACTTCAGTACATGAAGTGGTTCTGAAATCGTCTGCGCATACATTTCTCTAAATGCATCTAAGATTTGTTACGTCTGTTTAGCGGCGGATCTCCCTCGATCAAAGAGCAAAACGCGTAAAAATATTCCATTGTGATATATGCACGCACTGCTGTAGGAATAAATTACACTTCGTGCTGACTCCATTCCTTACACCTCTCTGGTTTGATGGACAAAACCAGACGTATTAATCTTGCTTCTTAGACCGTGACAGGTTGCACCCTGTCTGTACCGAAATCATAACAAAGACCATCTCACATATACGTCACGTGTGACGTAAATACTGCGTTTCATGACTTGAAACTTGTACCGAGATAAAGAAAAGTATAACAAAGACGAAACCACACAATAGTCTAGCAAACAGTTCGCTGTTAATAAATATCCAACTGTCTGCGGCGCAAAGCTTCAACAACATTACTAAGGTGGTGTGACCTTTTTAACTGACAGGAGAGCTTGAACAGTCTCCACAATAAGCCAATCTGTAATTGCAATTTGCACATGAGCACATTATTGCTGGCAGAAAATAACCTCAAGTCAATTTCACTACTCAAATGGGAATTCATTCGATAGTCGACCACATTTCAATCTATTATCATGTAAATATGGCAACAGCTATTTAGCTCTGAGAAGGAAGTGAAAGAACATTCCACCATGTGCACCTGCTTCTATTGCTGTTCTTGGCACATTGTAAAATGTTTTTAAATCCATCTTTGCGAGAAAGCTTCGTGAAAAAATATCTATCAGCAGTCGAGTAGTATTATACCAGGGAGGCATTAGGAAGGATCGATTGATAGATTGATTGATTGATTGATTGATTGATTGATTGATTGATTGATTGATTGATTGATTGATTGATTGATTGTTTGATTGATTGATTGATTGATTGATTGATTGATAAGAAATTAACAACACTACCAACACTTCAGTGTCATATAAGTGTCGAACAGTTCATCTAAAAAGGTCATCATTATTCCTTAATGTAATTTGAGCAGAATTTGAGCAGGATTATAAATCCGAAATAAATTAATATGTTAACTACTTCCCCGGGATAACTTCCCTACTCTTTACGAAAACAGAAGCAGGTTCTTTAACGTGCCGATGGTGTGACTCTCATTTACACGGGACGGCTTAAAGTCTCCTCCGAAAGACTAGGCTATTTGAATAAAATACCTTGCCCATGGGTATACCTGTTGTGCTTGGGATACGAGCAGTTCCTCACTTAAAATATAAACACAAGCAAAAGCAAAATAGCATAACTTTTGATCGAAGAGGTTTTGGGCAAAATAATTTAACAGGATTGTTCTTTAACTTATTTGACTGACATGTGTGAAAACCACGTTAATCCAATCAGTCATGCATGAGTGGGCAAACTTTAAAGCCAAAAATGTCATTTTTCAATTGTCACAAGGGTAATTTTGGGATTCTGTCATATGAATTTTTGATGATTTTCATTTCTGGAGTATAATTTATCTCCTTTCAATGTCAATCATCCATCTGTCGATGCACTAACACCTATTCCGACACTTAACTAATTGTTCTGGTTGAGTGAGAACCGTTTAACAAATACTCATCCCTCATGAGTTTGGAACTTTTAAAAACCCTTCATTTTGGTGAAAAATAAAACTCTGGATATTTTGACAAAGATGTAACACGTCCTGTTATGTAAACATAAGAAGTCATTTTCGTGTCATGGTTGAGTGAAAACACTTTAAAAATCGCACAAAAATGCCCAAATTTATTGTTATTTATTATTATTTATATGGGTCATTTCTTTCGTTTGAAGTTTAATTTGGGTCTTTATCTACATTGATAGTAATTTCTGGACATTTAATATGTTAAAACAACTAAAAGTGGATGGGTATTTTTAATCGCAGCAATCCCGTAATAATTTGTTGAAAGGTATCTGTCACAGCAATATCCTGTCTTCCTTCTTTCTTTTAGGAGTGAGTATAGTATGGGGAAGGGAGGGAAGAGCAATGGCAAAAGGGGAAGAGGACGACCAAGAACTGGGATGGTGTCTGACCTGAAAGGCAACATAACTTATGGAATGATGAAGAGAAAAGCAGAAGATCGAGAGGGATGGAGAAAGGACTGACTTGACTATGGTGTGTGGACCTGCCACATTGGCAGAACACCCAAGAAGAAGAAGTATGGGGAGCGTGGGTAGGTACACGATTTAAGCAGTCCTTTGTCAGGCAATACATAACATTCCCATAGCGCAGTGTGGACTGGCAGAGAATGTGTTAACTCTAGAAGGAGGCCGACATAAGCATCTAGTAAAGATGATGAAATAACCATAGACCACGTAAAGTGAATCAAGATGATTTGCTTGCTAGGAATGCAATATTGTTTTATATATGCATTCTTATCTTTTGTGCAGCTATACTCACTTCATCTGAACACAGTTATTACACTTAAGGGGCCCCTGTCATCAAAATATATGTTGACTTCTGTTGATGCAACGTAATATGTATACAACGAAATCACTAATTGTTCAATGGAAATATGTGTCCTATATAATTTTTCTATACTTTTTCTCAGCACTGATAAGTCCCGCCTCCAAAACATCCTCCAACTCAAGATTCCCCCTGTTAGATCATCATAGGTAGAATTTAGCAGGATAATAGACATAATTTATGCACAAACTAAACATTGCAATGACTACCTGCAAGTGCTTATAAAAGCATCACATAGATAGCACATTTCTGACATAAGGAAACGATTATTCCAACATGAAAGGTTGTTAAATGTTATCGTGTGAAGACATGTGATGCTCTTGGAGGCAGGTGGAGGTAATCATTACATTATTTCATTTGTGCATAAATTCTGCTTATTATCCTGCTAATTTCTACCTTTGATGATGTCACAGTGGGGATCTTGAGTTAGAGGATATTTTGGAGGCGGGGTTTACCAGTGCTGAGGAAAAATGAAGAAAATTATTTTAAAATATAGGACACATATTTCCATTGTCAGTTAGTGATTTTGTTATGTACATATTATGTTACATCAACATAAGTCGACATACATTTTGTCCTTTAAATGGACTACAATTATCCCTGTTCGAGTTTATCTCACCTTTCCATATTGAAACATGTAAAGAATTTGGTTGACGGTTGAGGTTAGGAAGTTGAGTCTGTGTAATATGTGTGTGCATGGGTGTGTGGGTGTGTGTGTCTATGAGAGAGAGAGAGAGGGAGAGGGAGAGAGAAAGAGAGAGAGAGAGAGAGAGAGAGAGAGAGAGGGGGGGGGGGAATAGATATAGAACCAGAGAGAGAGAGGGAGATGTAAATTGACAAAGATCGGTTGACAAAAATAAGCCATCGATATATATATTTTTTTTTAAAGAGAAATTAGACAAAAAAAATTCGTCTAGAAAAATTCATCATCTCGAAACTTAATTCTTATAAATTCTTCATGAAGGAAATAATGCATTATATCTAAAATAAAAAATAAATCAACACGTATTGATAGTCCATTATGATCTATTTGATCTATTGAAATCGTGGAAATAAGCTCCCCTTATCAATACAAGAGTACCATGACAACACTAGATCAAACAGTAGCGCGAATATACTGTCTATGTGTGTCTACACTCAGACGATATAGAAGTAATTAGAAGTAATCGTTGCCAGTCAACATGAGGTTGCCTAGCAGCCGACCCAGAGCATTCCATTTTTGTTAGGCAGGGACCTCTTGGTCTCCTAAAATAAAATATACATTTCACATTATCAGAATGCTGTTTAATTATTCCTGAATTAAAACCAAATCATTAAGATATGAGTCACCTTCCTACAGTTTCCGTTTCAGCACGTACATTTTTTTTTTATAGAGATATTACAGCTTGTAACTGGTAATGATATGAAAATTCCATCCCATGCAAACAGCGGTCATTTTACCCGATAGAGTGAACGAGTACATCGCGGATGAGCAGTTTCTAACGAAGCGCCGGTTGCTATGCACAGTCAGAGACATCAAGGTCAGTTTTGTTTCACTCCTCCCGTTCGGATGATCGAAAAGCCCGCTCGATTTTCCCGTATAAAATGAAAGGGCGGGGTAGGCATTGCGCAGAATAATTTACAATTGAGATTTGACAGTGTTTCATTGAACAACACGCCGAATTCAAGCTACCATCATGGTGAGTTTTCATCTTCTTTTCCTTTAAATTGATCCTCGTATTCACTCGAAACGTGTTGACCACTTTAGCAACGCCGATTGCGTGGATTTTAATGGCGTTTGTCTCCGTTTAGCAGCATTTGGTCATATTAAAATCTTGACTGACTGCATAGACTGACTATGAGTGAGAGCATTTTGTGAGGTCTTGCGTATAGAAATGATGCCACGTAGGAGATAGCTATGAGTTACTCGGCCTCTGGGGATGGGCGGTGTGTTGTTGTTTTTTTCATTTCCGTTAATATCATAAATACGAGAATATTCAAGCGACAATAACATGGATAAACAAAATGATTAAAAAATATGTTCCAAAGCTCATTTTCATTTTAATTAGAGAGAGAGAGACAGAGAGAGACAGAGAGAGAGAGAGAGAGAGACAGACAGACAGACAGACAGAGCCAGAAAGAGAGAGAGAGAGAGACAGAGAGAGAGAGAGGCAGAGACAGAGAGAGAGAGAGAGAGAGGCAGAGACAGAGAGAGCAAGTGAATGAAAGGAGACAGGGTCAAAAGAAAGGTTAGACAGAGAGGGTCGGTACCGAAATTTAATGGCATTTTCATTTTTCCTTTCGTTGTAGGCCTGTGATATTTTTATTAATGGAAGTGTTATTTGTAGTTTAAAAAAAATGTTGTGGGTGTTAACATAATTGCTCTTTGCTCAAACCCACCAGCGATTCAACACAAATGTATTACAACTCCATTCCATGTTGTTAACTCCTTTTATCCACTTTATTACAAGGTGGATGGATGCTATAAGAGTGTCAACGGATATTCAGTGCAAGATTGTTCAATCCGTGCACTATGAAAGAATATTGACCGTTATTTCAAGAATGTTCAATCCGTGCACTATGAAAGAATATTGACCGATAGATCTGATCTCCTTGACGATATGAATTGTCAACGGTCAAGGTTATAATCGAACTCATTTTATTCACTCTATTACAAGATGGATGTAAAGAGAGATGATGTTAAGTGTCAACAGCCATTCAGTTCAAGATTGTTAAATCCGTGCACTATGCAATAATATTGATTATTGAATATTAGATTCGATCACAAAGGCGATATAAAATGACAACGGTCAAGGTTATAGTCGATATTTGAATAATTGCAAGCTTTCGGTCGAGTCGCTTTCCTTTTGCTCGAGGTGCACGGGCACAAAGGAAAATAGAGATGCAACGAGTTAGAGTTAGGGAGAGTGAGTTAGAGAGAGGTGAAAAGATGCTGGGGACGAGGCGGAAACATAATGTACGGTCTGTCTGTAACAAGACTGCTCTATTATACGATTTTATATGTGATAGCAATGCGGATTTGATTGCTATGACAGAAACCTGGCTCACAGTTCTGCAAGTACCTTTCCCCCTGGATATAATGTTGTGCATTCAACACGAAAGGGTCGTCGTGGCGGTGGAACTGGCCTCGCATACATAGAGACAATTAATGTACATCAAGTGGACACGGGTGAAAAAGTTTCATTTGAGTTCGCAGAATATTGTATGTAAAATAAATCATTTCGTCTTCAACTTATAAATATACATCGGCTTCCTTATTCAGAATTACATTCAGTAACGGTTACATTATTTGTGTCAGAAGTCAATGAATATATTCAAGTCATTTGCTGTCAAACATTCCTTTGTTAGTCATAGGGGATTTCAATATTCCTTGTGGACACTTACAGATGCCAGGTCCTTTGCAGATCTTGTTGAATCACTTTGTTGTAAGCAATTGGTTAATTTTTCAGCACACTTACATAGTCACACACTCGATTTAGTGATATTCCGCCAGTCTGATGACATAGTTGTTGTGCCTGCATGCCCACACTGCGCATTGGTCATATTGGTATCTGATCACATTGAAGTTATGCGCTCCTTTAGATCTGTAATACCTTTAATGTAAGAATGTAAGATATATAATTCCATTAAACAATTAGTGATTTTGTTATATACGTAATAAGTTATATCAAATCAAGTCGACATACATTTGCATGTCGTAGGACCTTTAAAACTTGTATATTGAAATGGTATGTACATTTTTCTTTCTGTCGCTATCTCAATTTGCTTCCTATTCTCGTTCCTATTTTTCTTACCCCTCTTCGATCTTTCTCTTTGTCTGTCTCTCTGTCTGTGTCTCAATCTCTCTCTCCCTCTCTCTCCCCTTCTCTCTGTCTCTCTATCTGTCGTCTGTCGTCTCTCTTACTTGCTGTTTTCTCTCCCTCTCTTTCTTCTCCCTCTCTCTCTCTCTCTCTCTCACTCTCAGCGCGAATGTATCTCAGTCCACGTCGGCCAGGCTGGAGTCCAGATGGGCAATGCATGCTGGGAGCTTTACTGCCTGGAGCACGGCATCCAGCCCGATGGCCAGATGCCCTCTGACAAGACCATCGGAGGCGGAGACGACTCCTTCAACACTTTCTTCAGCGAGACTGGAGCCGGCAAGCACGTGCCCAGGGCCGTCTTCGTCGACTTGGAACCAACCGTTGTCGGTAGATACACCTACTAATAAACCATTTTCGTTATGTATGTAAATGCTATGCACGACGTTCAGTCAATATGTTACTAGTGGTAACCCCAAAGATGGTCCGAGGTTTGTCCGAGCAGCAACAGCGAATAGACCGTTTTCGTAATGTAGTCACAACTTTCCCCGTAACGCGTTGTTGCATTCACCTGTATCTCGTCATTCAGTTTCATTGGTTGGCATACACTTTGAATCAATTAGTTGTTGCTACTGGGACAAACCTCGGACAAGCTTTTTCGTTCATTTACAGGATGGAGCAATGACTGGGTGTATGCCTAAAATTTCTTTGTAAATTGAAATTACCCCAGAAAGCCCTTTCACTAAAATCTAGCCGAATTGTCCCTACGGCCGACTACTCATGAATATTAATGAGTCAGATGAAAAAGACTCTTACGGGTATTTGTTTCCATGTTGTCGTGTCTTGACCCGTGAACTAGAAATAGCTTGCGTAGTTAAGTCACTGCCCGGTAAGCAGTAGATTACAGGTTCAAATCCCGTCTGGTTCCAAGATTTTTGTCTGACTTGTTTTTCGTTCATTTACAGGATGGAGCACGCTATCCTTATTACTGGGTGTATGCCTAAAATTTCTTTGTAAATTGAAATTACCCCAGAAAGCCCTTTCACTAAAATCTAGCTGAATTGTCCCCCTACGGCGGACTACTTATGAATATTAATGAGTCAGAGGAAATGAGACTCTTTCGGGTATTTGTTTCCATGTTGTCGTGTCTTGACCCGTGAACTAGAAATAGCTTGCGTAGTTAAGTCGCTGCCCAGTAAGCAGTAGACTGCAGGTCCAAATCCCGTCTGGTTCCAAGATTTTTGTCTGACTTGTTTTTCGTTCATTTACAGGGTGGAGCACGCTATCCTAATTTCTGGGTGCATGCCTTAAATTTCTTTGTAAATTGAAATTACCCCATAAAGCCCTTTCACTAAAATCTAAACACTATATATTTGAACCAGCATGTAACTCACGAATTTATCTCCAATGTGTTGTTATTAATGGACAAGTAAAGATTGGACTTAAGTTTGAATGTGAAATGATTCGATATCCCATACCAGTCATGCCAGTGTTTTTCTGTTCCTTCCGTGGTCTCAGATGAAGTCCGTACCGGAACCTACCGTCAGCTCTTTCACCCCGAGCAGCTGATCACCGGGAAGGAGGATGCTGCTAACAACTATGCCCGTGGTCACTACACTATCGGCAAGGAGATGATTGACTCCGTGCTGGACAGGGTCAGGAAGCTGGCTGACCAGTGCACGGGTCTCCAGGGGTTCCTCATCTTCCACAGCTTCGGCGGTGGTACCGGCTCAGGGTTTACCTCTCTCATGTTGGAGCGGTTGTCCGTCGAATACGGAAAGAAGTCAAAACTGGAGTTCGCCATCTACCCTGCACCTCAAATCTCAACAGCTGTTGTCGAGCCTTACAACTCCATCCTCACAACTCACACCACTCTAGAGCACTCCGATTGTGCCTTCATGGTCGACAACGAAGCCATCTACGACATTTGTCGTCGTAATCTCGACATCGAACGTCCGACCTATACTAACCTCAACCGTCTGATTGGGCAGATTGTCTCGTCCATCACCGCATCTCTGCGCTTCGATGGCGCCCTCAACGTTGATCTGACAGAGTTCCAGACCAACCTGGTGCCCTATCCTCGGATCCATTTCCCGATGGCCACCTACGCTCCTGTCATCTCCGCAGAGAAGGCCTACCACGAGCAGCTGAGCGTCTCTGATATCACCGGCGCCTGCTTCGAGCCCGCCAACCAGATGGTGAAGTGCGATCCCCGTCACGGCAAGTACATGGCCTGTTGCCTCTTGTACCGTGGTGATGTAGTCCCCAAGGACGTCAACGCCGCCATCGGTGCCATGAAAACCAAGCGCACCATCCAGTTTGTTGACTGGTGCCCGACTGGCTTCAAGGTCGGCATCAACTACCAGCCTCCGACCGTCGTACCGGGCGGCGACCTTGCCAAGGTCCAGCGTGCCGTGTGCATGTTGAGCAACACCACGGCCATCGCCGAGGCCTGGGCCCGCCTCGACCACAAGTTCGATCTGATGTACGCTAAACGTGCCTTCGTACACTGGTACGTCGGAGAGGGCATGGAGGAGGGAGAGTTCTCCGAGGCTCGTGAGGATCTCGCCGCTCTCGAGAAAGACTATGAAGAGGTCGGTGTCGACTCCCAAGAGGAGGAAGGGCAAGGGGAAGAGGAAGAATATTAAAATACGGAAGATGACGATGCAAGCACCTCGAAGAAGTCATGATTTTTTGTGCAAATGTTATCCAAAATGTAACCATGGTAATCAAGAATCAAATCAAACAAATTAAACAAACGTAATGCGTTACAAGCTTTCACTGGAATCAAACCTTTTCAATTCAATATCCACATTGAACAACGTCATCTTCTGTCCGGAACTATCACTAGAAACCTGTTATCATGTATTCAGTCGCTTGTTATCATGTCAATTCGTCAGTCTTGTGGGTACAGTATCCACTTTCACTCCCAATATTAGAAAATAGAAATGCTGCATATTGGCTACGTGTATGTATTACGGGATGAAATCATACTTTATCCACTTAAAAACAGCTCTTCGTGCATCGATTGAAATGATGGAACATCTCTTGTTCATTTTTTGTATATAAATCAGGTAAGTTCGTGTATACTTAGTCTAGCATAGCTGATGTGATTATTTAAAATACAAAACATTGATTTGAACAACTTGTAATATGTTATGATACGTTCTATTGTGAAACAACGTGATGTAAGCTTTAAGATCGTTCTTCAACTCCGCGATCAAATACATGCTGACAACTATGTTCCGCACGGCCTTGTGTCTTTGTACATTTTTTTTTTAAAGTCTTTCACATTAATAACACTAATTGAATATTCCATACTTAACTTTAGTCAAAACAAGAAGAGAAAAGTAGGGAAACTATGATATGTTAAAGGAAGACTTAATGCGGGAAAATACGATTGAGAAAAGGATATAATGAGAGAGGATGGGATGTGGTGGTGATGGGAAAAGGAAAACAGGTGTTTGACAACATTGCAGTAGTGAAAGAGAGGTAGTCAATTATTGACATAGAGAGAGACTATTCAATGTAACCATGGTCAAGGTCATAAGCGGATGTCACAATGACCTCGTTCAGTAATTAGTCATACCATGGACCCTACCACTAGGGTCCATCGTCATACACTGTACAAAATTTGCCTCGAGCCGTGCAATGACAGCAATTTCACATCAATAGTGACCGATATTTTTCGTCGAGTTAACGAGGATAAAAATACATTCCAGAATATTCTCTAGCTAGATCATAGGCTCAGGAACCGGGGGGGGGGGGGGGGGGGACTCAGATATCATTGAGCCCCTCCCCCCCCAAAAAAAAAAAAAAAAAAATATATATATATATATATATATATATATATATATCATTGAGCCCCACACTTTCTTGGTGGGGCTTAGATATCATTGAGTCCTTAGAGGCTCAGATACCATTAAGCCCCCAATATTTTAAGTGGGGCTCAGATATCATTGAGCTGCCCCCAATACTTATTGCGGGGCTCGGATATAATTAACCCCCTCCTCCCCATCATTATATTCTAGGCATGAAACTCATGTATACCTTTAATGTACAGACTTGCCATTCAAATATAAACATTTTATAAATATTTATTTGGGGGAAGGCTCAGACACAGGAGCTTGCATATCATTGACCCCCAAATAATATATTTGGTGGATCTTGGATATCATTGAGACCCCCAAATATTTTGGCGGGACTCTGGTATCATTGAGCACCCCCGCGGCAGATCCGAAAGGGGGGTGGGGCGGGCCCACTCCCCTAGCAAAAAAAAAAAGTAAATACCCTTTTTGGAATAAAAAAAAAGATGGCCCCACTCCTCTGGCACCCAAAGGGGGGGGGGGGGGTGGGGTGACGGTGGAAACAAATAACCCTTTCCGTTGGGTGCCAAAAAAAAATGTGCTCACTTCCCCCCCCCCCCCCCCCCTCCCACAACCCACCGATCGAAAAATTGACCGGCATGGTTTTCAAATTTTCGCACCTTTTTAGACCCCCTCCCTTGCCGCCGGCTGGATCCGCCCCTGGAGCACCCCCCCCCCCCCCCCCCCCCCACCAATTGTTTTTGGTGGGGCTCGGATAACATCACGGAGCCCCCCGATATTTTTGAGGGGCTCGGATATCATTGAGACCCCCGCCCCTACTATTTTGGCTGGGCTCGGTTATCAGGAACCACCCCCCCCCCCTCCCCCAATATTTTGTTTGGGCTATCATTGACCCCGCCCTCCCCAAATATATTTGCACACGTATGTTCTGGGATGGAAGCTTCATGCTTCAGGTATTATTAAAACTGATAGTTTATAAATTTTGGGAGATTTATTGAGGGCTAGGGGGGCTCATTTGTCAACGACCGATATTGTCTCGACACACGTGCTGTGTATGCTAGCTGCGCTGTACCATCCCTGGCTGCACAGTACCAGCCTTTGCTTTGCATTGGAGTAAGATCATCACATGCACGTCTTCATCTCCACGGATTTGTACTTGTGCATTCTAGGCAAGTTGAATGTAAAGAAAATGAAAATTGAGGCTTAGTGTTCTCAACGTTTTTCATGAATCAAAACAGAACTAAAGTGTAAAAAATGTAGCATGCGGACCTCTGATGCCATCCTGCTATACCCTGAATAGAAATTACATCTTTAGTTGGAAGTAAAACACATTCTTTGACAAATGAAAGATGCTACATTAGAAAAAAAACTTATTTTGCAAAATTTCAAACACATTTATTCAAGTAAATTGACAATTTTCATTAGAGAAACCCTAAAATAGCCCAACTGACAACAAAGAGTTAAGGATCCTGAATTCCACGAATACCAGGTTTGTTATACTTCCCTAATGTACATGTCAATGATACTTTTGCAGGCAAAGTTTGAATGTGCTATGATAAATGAATACTGAAATATGAAGTGTCGAAAAAAATATTGGGAGAGGACATTTTTGACATTATGTAGATACTGACATAAAAATGCTTACCAAGTGTTTTACCAGTATATATATTATACATGGAAAATAGGATTACTGACTTGAAATTAATTTAATTAAAACAGGCAGAAAAATATTGCAAATTCGAGATAAATATGTGGTTCTAATTCAAAAAAGAAAAAATTAAATAAACTCTATATTTCAATGTCAATCGCTTTTGAGCCCCAAACACTTATAGATCATCTGAAGCTGAATCTCTTGTACCTTTTGAAAATACCAGTATTTTTCAACCTCTCCTTGTAGAAGGGTCAGGATCCAGCAAAATATCGTCGCCTGAGAAGCATAGTGACGTTAACTCATTTCACGCGCGCAAAAACGATTTCGAGAAAAGCGCGTTTTAAGTTTTTGGACAATGTTTGAAGATGGATTTCACATTGTTATAGTGAATAATTTCCTTAAATTGTTCACATAAGAAAACTTAAAGATGTCTTTGAACTTATAGAAAGGAACTGTGAGAAAAGGTGAACATTTCCAGGTAATACAGTCGATTGAAAAGTTAGCGCCCTTATGCTTCTTGAATCTTTGTGGATTGCTGAGCGCGCGCAGGGGCGTAAACTACTTAGCGTCCTTATGCTTTTCAGTGATTATTCACTTCGCGAGAAAGGATAGGGCGCAAACTCATACAGCGCATGCGCATTTTTAATCGAGTGGCCTATAAAATACAACGCGTATGATGAAATAATTATGAGTTTTCCGTTCTGCCTTTATTCTTTTTTTATTTGGAACCTTTTTACAAGTCATTTGTATTTTTTTGTTTTTTTCTTCTAATCTCATCTCCCTTTTTTTATTTTTTATTTAATCCCTCTTTCTTCATTTGATTTCTAGCATGTCCTTTTTTTCTCATTCGTGGTTAACTTTTTTTAAAATCTTTTTATCTATTATTCCTTTCATTTTGTGGCTTTCTGTTGTCATATTCCATTTTATATCATCTCTCTTTCACTTTCATTCTCTGATTTATAACATTATCAATATTTCTTATTACTTTCTTTCCTTTTCCTCCCCCTTTTTTCACTGGCTTTCATACTTATTTTCCTGTCTGTTTATCTCTCATTATAAAGTCAGTTTCTTACACCCTCCACATTAATTTTGATATAATGTTTCTTTTTTCTTGATGTAAATATTGTTTCTCCAATGTTCATCCTTTTATTTCATGAAACATTTTTCCAAAAATAATCTAAAAACTGGAATAATACTTCTTCCCATGGACAATGAAAAGTGCATCCAATTTGTTGTTTATTCAAAATCATACTCACATTCTACGTAAAATTTACTACATGGATTGATAACATATTGACAGTGGCACACTTTTATTGAATACTCAATATAATGCATGGGATGAAATACATAAATTCAATAACAATAAATAACATCAATTGTTGTTGAAATGCACAATTAAACTAGACATTTCAAATATGCATAATAAACATGTATAAAACACTGTAATACTTATTATTCACATTGTAATGGATAACATCTCTTATGTACATATTTCATAATATGTTTTTGTACTTTCATAAATAGATGTACATTGAATTAATGAAAATAAGCTGAATACTGATAATACTGTAAGATAATACTGTTCATATTTCAAAAACATATTTCCAAATACAGCTGTTGACCACTATATTTTAATCAAAGTGAAACTTATAGTGCAAGCTAATATTCCAAAAATAAGGCTACCTGTAAAGTCTAGCATCATTTACATACCTGTACAAAATGTACAGAAATACTTCATCCCGTGGACGACGTATAGTGCATTATTCAATTTAATGTTTACTCAAAATCACATTCATATTATACATTAAATCTACGATATGGAGTTTATAACATATTGACAGACGAGGCACACTTTTATTAGAAATTTATAAAGAATGCATGAAATGAAATGCACAAATTTAATATCAATAAACAACATTCATTGCTGTTGAAATGTACAATTTAACTAGAAATTTCAAATATGTATGTACATGTATAAAACACTGAAATACACATTATCATCATTGTAATTGAAAACATCTCGGATTTGGTACATCGCATTCTGTTTAAAATCCTCCCCCTTGTTTTCAAATCCGTTCATGGAAATGCTCCTGTTAACCTAAATGAGCTTATTAAGCAATATCAGTCGAGACGAAATCTTCGATCACAGTAAAAAAAAACCTTCTATGTTAAATATGTGTCAAATCCAAGACAATTGGTGATAGAGCTTTTGAAAAAATGGCACAAAAACTATGGAATAACCCCCCCCCCCCCCCCCCCAATATCAAATCTATCACAGATTTTGATCAATTCAAAGTCATGCTCGAGACCCACCTTTTGAAAATTATGAGTTATTCAATTTTGAAGTTTCATAATTTGAGCCTAATAGTTACTTTTTCACACACGTAGAGACTATTTAGTGGTATTATGCGTTTTTCTAAGAATCAAATATTATCATTATCATAATTTCTAAATTGTTTTTGTGCTGTCATAAATACATGTACATTCAACTAATCAAAAATAAGCTGAAATACACTATATAAACATTTATTTTATTCATTCATTATTACAGTTCATATTTCAAAACATATTTTCAAATACATCCCATCTTTCTGTTTATCACTATATTCTAAATAAAGCGCTTTTAGTGCAGGCTATTGATTCAAAACTGAGGCTACCTGTAAATTCTAGCGTCATGTATCCCTGTACATAATATACAAAAACGTACTACAATGTCAAAGGGCACCAATCAACTATCCAAGATAACATTCCTGTGTTTCTCAACTTTCTTGTTATTCTAATAACCTTCCTGAAAAATGAATGTTGTAACATTTTTTTTCAATATGATCAACATTTAGTTTCTAACCCCACTTTCTTTTGTTCTTATACATATCAATCTTAAATTAATATCTAAATCAATTGTTATTGTGTTAATATAAAGTTTTATAGAGATAATTAAGATTTTATTCTAGCTAATGTTGCCTTACATGTCCAGGAAAGTTAGGAAAGGGCTGTTATATTAATTTATTGAAATTTCCTTACCAAGGCATCTTGGACTCGTACTGTAAACACCCTTGTTCATTTTGTGCTCGTATGTTCTCATGTCAATTGCTTTGCAAATTGTTTTTGTTGCAATACCAAATAAAAATGATAATATGAAAGGCTCCATAAAAGTATCGGTATACATTACATGCAATTATGAGCTTTCAAAAGTCACTTCTCTTAAGAGAATTTGAAATGAATGAATCAAATGTTTGGTAACAATGACATGGGTTTAGACTCATCAGTTCCTAGTGTGATTAGCAAATAACAAAAAATGGGAGCACTCACAGTTCTAACAATTTTCATGTTATCAGTGTATTTCTTCATCCTCCGTTACTGTTATCCCTCAGAAATGAGTTGATACACTAATAACTTTCATTGCGATTTATCTATATCAACAAATCCTCTCACTGCCCATGAAATTAGATTTACTTTGCCTTATTACACCTAAGCCGTAAACACTTTTGTAAAGGCTGAGATCCTATAGAAACTGCTGTATTCTCATAACAGGGCCTAAAACTTAAAATACACGCCTCGCATACATGAACATTTTTTTCCTGGCTCACCAGAATCAATAGCATATGGCCTTTAAAAAAGACACATCTACACTAACATGGATTACAATATCCTAGGGCAGCAAATATCTTATGGCACTGTTACAGAAACATTATATCTATGTGTGCATGGGGGGGGGGGGTAGAGATATTCAAGAAATATGCTTAGTTAACAAGATCTGTAGATGCAAGGAGAATATAAAATGATGTTAAAGGATGAAGAATTTTTAGTTGCATCAAAAAGCACCTTTTGTACTTGGCTCACTAGTAAACCTGTCCATCCTTAATTAAGAAGTACAAGAGAAGCTTACTCTTCACTGGCTTCTTTTTTATCTGAACATGTCAATTCCTTGTAGTATTTGTGGTAAACTCTTGGGATAACACCTGATTCACAGAGGGCAACAAGGTCACCTTTCTTGGCATGTGAAATGGGCAAGGGACCATTGTACAACGTTTCTAAATCAACATCCCCAGCCCTCTCCCTAGTTGTTTTCACCCGGATTGATCTGAAATCTTCATCAAACTCATACTTGAATAGAATCGTATTCGGATGATTCTTTGCATATTTCAAGACTTTGATTTTCAGCCAATTTACTGGCTCTTCATCAGTCGCTCGTTTTGTGTTTGAAAATATTTTTGCTTCAAGTGATTTCAGATCAATGAATTGTGAGGAATCTAGATGGATGACTTTATATGGCTCACTGGTCTTCTTCGCACATCCAATCACAGTACCCACTCGTTTGGATGATAGATATTTCTTTTTGGGCCTTTTCAATAACTGAATGAATGGAATCACACTCAATATGAGTATGCCCACTTTCCAAGAACTTTTGTTCGATTACATCTAGTGAAGAGGTTCACATCTAGTGAGGGAGACTTCTTGGTACTAGTCCAGGGGGTAATTTTCCTAGAAACTAAAGGAAGTTAGTTCAATGAATATGAATTTTAAGTATAAAGAAATGTTAATTGCTTTTTTTAATAATACAATACAAATATACATATTGAATGAATTACATGTTGTTTAACATTTACTTTTTTTTCATTATATTTTATTCATTTTGCAAAACAAGAAATATGTGAATGTAAAATATTAATTGAGTAAAAGGCTAATCACAATTAGGTAGGAAATTTTGATCTCTTTAATTGTGTATGATATAAATTATAAGCTAAATGTGGCAAAAAAACAACACCTAAATGAAGAACAACCCACAGACAAGATAAAAATATGAGTGACATTGACTCTCTTTTTATGTCTACAGAATCAAAGGGTAAGAAATGAGTGGGGTAAAGGTAAATTCAAAGCAAAATATTGTTGCGGCAATTTGTTATAATCTTAAAGAGTAAATATACAGGAAATATTTGATACCTGCTCATCTGCCTGGAGAGGATGAGGGACTGATGGGGTCTTGCCAAATGGAGTACATGTAGGTTGTTCTGAGTTCAAAGTCATCATTAGTTGCTCAGGGTGGAATGGCTGCTCATCGATCGGGTCTGGGGGTGGCTCTGTTGGGGACTGGCTATAGATGAGGTGGGTTGTTCTGAGTGCGATGTTAGGGATTGTCGCAAGTGGAAGGGCTGTGTAAGAACATGCCATAAGTATTAAGAAATGTTAATTTTTGTAATAATACAATACAGATATTCATATTGAATGAAATGCATGTTTTTTTACATTTCCTTTTTTCATTATATTTTATTCATTTTGCAAAACAAGAAATGAAGTGAATGTAAAATATTAATTGAGTAAAAGTATAATCACAATTTGGGAGGAAATTTTGATCTCTTTAATTGTGTATGATATATATTATAAGCTACATGTATCAACAACAAAAGAACAACAACACCTAAATGAAGAACAACCCACAGGCAAGATAAAAATATGAGTGACATTGACTCTCCTTTTATGTCTACAGAATCAAAGGGTAAGAAATGAGGGGGGTGAAGGTAAATACAAAGCAAAATATTGAGGCAATTGGTTATAATCTTAAAGACTAAATACATGTATAGGCCTACAAGAAATATTTGATACCTGCTCATCTGCCTGGAGAGGATGAGGGACTTAGTTCGAAGTCATCATTAGTTGCTCAGGGTGGAATGGCTGTTCATCGACCGGGTCTGGGGGTGGCTTTGTTGGGGACTGGCTAGATGAGGTGGGTTCTTCTGAGTGCGATGTTAGGGATTGCGGCAAGTGGAAGGGCTGTGTAAGAACACGCCCCAAAAATAAAAATTATGATGAAAATAATGATAATAATGAATGAATATAAACAATGATAATCAAATATAAAACATTTCCCATTTTCTCTACTCTAGACTAGACCTATGACTATGGCAATTGATTTTTATAACTGAATGAATTCAAATAATGAAATGTTAATTACTAGACTTAGATATAGCCTGCATTCTGTTGTCTCTTTGACAATGACTTAGAATCTAGACTTAATCGGCTTAGATCTTGATCTAACTTAGATCTTGACCTATTCTTGCAAACCCAACATCAAAATGAATACGTGGGTAAAGGCTCGATCGATCCGTTCAAATTATTGTCGTGTGCATTGAATAAATGCCCTAAGGTTAAAGTTAAACTACCAAAACTATTACATGTTACTTCGTGATGATTTATGATAATAGAACAATTAACAATAAGAAAATAAGTTCAATTACACAATATTTATACGTACCGATTCATAGACCGAAGGTAGCATTGACAGGGATTTACAGCAAGTTCGAGCTCTATTTTGGGTGTGTGTGCGGCCGGCGCGCGAACTAGTTAACGCCGTGATTTATTACGAGAAATAGGGACAGGTCTGAAATGCATAAGGGCGTTAACCTAGAACTCACCGCGCAGGACGAGTTAACGCCCGTATGCTTCTCAAGAAAAGCGCAAAAACGAGTTAACGTCAATACGTTTCTGATGGATATCTTCATAATTTTTTTAATTTGTGATTTATTGATAACACCAAACGAAAGAGAAATAAAAACTCTAAAAGATGACACGTAAAACAAAAAATCGACCCGGCGACGAAAATTTCGAGTTAACGTCATATGCTTCTCAGGCGACGATATCAACCATGTTCAAATCCGAAATGCGTGAGACATGACGAAGTTGTGAACGATCCTAACCAGCCAGTCATAGTCCACGATAATAACAGCTGACACTGATACTGATAGCTGGTTTTGTCATTATCAACTGACATTGCTACTACTCTGGTTCAGTGTTTTGTACTTTGGAGAACCATAACTATGTTTCAAGATAAGTATTGATGTTGAGTTTTGCTCAAAAATATATTTGGACATATTTTCCTCAAGTTTTTTCATTCAGAGGGGGAATTGTTTAAAAAAAAAATCAGGTTTTCTTTAAAGATTGTAATTTTGTCACAACATTTGAGGTTTCATATTAAAATGGATGACATTTTTCTTACAAGATGGTACCACATTTGAGGGGGGGGGGGGGCTTTGATGTGATTTTTTTTTATTAATATCATGCTTATCATGCTTAAAAAAGGTCACGCCACATCAGTACTGTTGTTGAAGCGTTGTTACACTATTGTGTTTTGGCTTCCACTCAAATCGTATTTGTTATAATCTCGGTACAGACAGGGTGCAACTTATCACGGTCGACGAGGCAACACTAATACGTCTGGTTTTGTCCATCATACCACTTTAAACAGGAATTGAACGTGGCTTATTAAATACCTATGGTCCTGCATCACGTTTTCAGTTTATGTTGTCGTGGTTTCCTCTTCAAAATGTTCCGAGAGAGTTTTTAGAGGTCAAACATGAATATATTGTCATAATAAAGATGTGCAACATGTACCAATCACTCGAGTTATATGCGCATACTGTCTAAGAAAATATGGTATTGTTTTTTTTCCTGTCATATCTTTGCCCACCTTGTTTCAATAAGAAAATACACAATTGGACCCCCCCCCCCCCCCTCTTCCTTGTCCCTTTATTAAGTCAGCTTCTTCCTCCATCTTCACTTTCCGTGCTCTCTTTTGTAAAATTAATTCACCATTTTGTATTTCCATAAAAATGGGAGAAAAGTGGGACACATACCTGCAATGACAAACGTTTGTAGCGTTCTGGATACACTTCGTCAAATTATACTCGATAACCCCCAACATCGGATCATGTCATACCTCATTTCCTTCGGTCTTCACAGAAGTAGCTAGCCCTAGCGTTGCCGTATGCATGCATTCCAGGGGGGCATTTCATCAAAGGAGTTGTCGGACGTTTTATCCGACAAACTGTGATAAGCTACTGAAATGCTTGCATCTTATTGGCCGAGAGCAAACTTGTCGGATAAAATATCCGACAAGTCCTTTGATGAAATGCCCCCCAGGTATGTGCATAAACATGCAAGAGCGTCATTGGCAAACATTAACACAAAACTCCTTCTTTTTTAATACACGCTCGACTGCGCATCATAACAATGCTCATCATGATCGAATGATTATAGTGGAGGCTGTCGAAGCTCTCCCATCGGTGAAAAAGGTCAGTACTGTTGTTGAAGCGTTCTTACTTTGCCATATGTGCATTTCTCCACAAAGTAATACATGTAATTCCCACAAAGTGGCAGTTTGCATGGTCTATTGTGTGAAATGTTGGCTTCCACTCAAGTCGTGTGGTATCGTCCTTGTTATACTTTTCTTTATCTCGGTTCAAGTTTCAAGTCATGAAATACAGTATTTACGTCACACGTGACGCAGATGTGAAATTGTCTTTGTTACGATATGGGACAGACAGGATGCAACCTGTCACGGTCTATGAGGCCACGTAATAACCCCGCACATCGGATCATATCATGCCTCAATTTCGTCGGTCCTAACATTAACCTGGGAAGTAGCTAGCCCTAGCGTTGTCGTATGCACGCATTGAAGGTATCTGCATACACATGCAAGAACTCCATTTGCAAGCATTAACATTTAAGCACTGTCAATGGGGTTTTTCTCTACATCCTATGCAGATGCTTGGGCAGTTTTCTAACAAGTTTCACTTCGTAAATGAATACAGTCTCGGAAATTTCCATGGGATATTGTCCACCTTAATATGATACCCCATGTGATGTTTGGAAATGTTCCATTCAAATATTTCCTTAGATAATAATTATGGTCAATACTACATTTCTACTGCGGTCATTTTGAAAAATGGCTCCCCTTTCTTTCCAGGTAGGCCTACCCGACGTAGAAAATGCGCAGGTTGGTATCCCGAACACATTGAAGACATAATTCTTATTGTTATTATGATGTTTATTCATTACAGGACGTTCCACTTGCACAAAATATGAGCAATATTTCCTCGTGCGCTTGCGTGTAAGAGCCGTGTACAGTGTCCACAATACTTGGCAGGGACAATAGTTGTTTTTCATCAAACTTATTTTCATATTCAAGATACATCCAGGCCTGGGTAAAGCAAATATCTGATTGTTGTGACAAAGTCTAGAGCGGGTTGTCTTTATATAGTACCTGCAACCCTTTACATTGAATATCATTGTGAACATTGAAATGTAATCGATTGAGTGATTAATCGATATTGGTATCTCAATCTTTATCTGTCCTTGACGTACAATCACCATTGTTGGTTGTCGCATACGTGTGAGGGAGTGGTGTTTTTGTGTTTATTTAGAACAGCTTTCATCATTTTTTAAAAACTAATATGTTGCTGAATTACAATCCAATACCACTGCACATCATTACACGTATATAATGTATTGTACGGTTAATTAAAGAATTTTGCCTTCTGTTTCTTCATCACCTCATCGCAATCACATTTACTTTTTTGTCTTGCCAGAACGAAGTTCGGCTGTGACCTAGTAATCAAGTTTCATGTTAGTCTGTTAGTCTGTTGGTCTGTTCGTATGTTAGTCTGTTCGTCTTCTACAAAAATGTTAAGTTTTGGTTAAACTTGCTCTCATTTCTTTATATATTCGCTCTCTCCTCTCCTCTCTCTTCCCCCTCTCTTTCTCCATCTCTCTCCCTCTTTATCTCTCTCTCTCTCCCTCTCCCCACTCTCTCTCTCTCTCTCTCTCTCTCTCTCCCTCTCTCTCTATATATCTCTACTCCCCTCTCTCTGTCTTCCTCTCTTTCTTTCTCCATCTCTCTATGTATCTACCTCTACCTTTCTCTTCCTCTTTCTATGTCTCTCTCTCTCTTTCTTTCTCCCCCCCCTCTCTCTCTCTCCCTCCCTCTCTCTCTCTCTCTCTCTCTCTCTCTCTCTCTATCTCTCTCACACACACACACACACACACACACACGTAGACACACACACACACACCCACATTAACATATGCCAAATACAGCAATTTAAAAACAAGTTGACTTTTAAGGGCTTAACACATTTATCGAAACATGAAAATCAATGAGTCTTATCATGACATCAATCAATGATTTGCATTTAAATCAGAGATCCACGCTCCAGTCGTAAGTGTACGTCAAACATGTCAAACATGCATGTCGTTCTCTTATACTTCAATGGAGGAATCCCATGGCGGCCGGTGATCGACACATTGTAACTTTGCAAAAACTATTTATTACAAAGTTGCGTACTCCGATTACAACTCACTCTTTGTGATACGTGGGCCTGATGTAGGGACAAACACAAAGGGTGGACAAACCGGACAGTGGTCAAATTCACGGAACTCTTTGCAAAAGTCAAGAGCTCTCACTTTTTATTTAGTGTAGTTTTGGGCTTTCCTGACTACCTATTCTTTTTATTTTGCAATATCCCTTCCATTCTGTTGCATCTCTAAATTTGTGAAATGCTTTATCATTGGGCTGCAATCTTACATGATATGAAGTTGTTGATGTTACTGTTGATTTTATTGTGTTATGTCTTGTCCATTTCATTTGTTTAGAATGTTGATATCTTTTGTAATGTATTTTTTATCCATCATGGTCCTCGGTGACAAAAGTTTTATAACGGATAAAGCCACCGGCCTGCTAAGATAAAACTGGAAAAATATATCACAGTACTCTTAACGATGTATGGTGACAGCCTAGTTGACTAAATGTCCATCCAACCAGAGAAACATGAATGATATGATGGGTGAAAAAAAGTGAAAGTTTGAGGTAGGACGCACGGTATATACCTGACACTGTCATTGAGATCACGGAGAAGCGTGGTCGATTCCGCCGAGGTTGACTTCAGAGACGGTGGTTGACTCACATCAACCCGTGACGTCACCAATGACATCGTGGAAGGCACCAACCTGAAAAGGTAGCCAAAATATATGTTTTCAATTTGCATGAAAGGACGGAAATAATTAATGTCTATTATTTGGAAAAGCAAGGGCAATATTACATATTGTTGTCATGGAGAAATGGAATTTGAATTTCTTAGGATAGTTAAAAACTGGCTAAGTACGCACAAGAAAAGAAAAGCTTATTGTTACAAAGAAAACAAGAAGCAAACAAACTGAACACACGTATAATGTTATGTTTCTTATGTGAGGGGTGCGTACGGCGATATGCTATAGCAGGTACCCAAAAAAGGGGGCGTTCGTTCTTCAGTGCGCGTGACGTGTGACGTGCGTGCGTGACGTAGCCGCAACGCGCGGCGCGGCACTTCTCTGCTGCCCCCGGCAGGTGAGTTAAACATTTTGTGGAAGAAATTTGATTATAATAGTTTCAGCGATGTAACGTTCGTTTATAATGATAACTGATGTGTGGGTTGATTTTGAATGTATAAAGCATAATTTGGAACATGATACAATTATTTAGTGTGAGTGGATTGGTAATATTTGACTTTTTATTATGACCTTGTATTGTTATTCATATTGTAAAGAAATCCTTGCACATAATAGGCCTACATTCATAGACTACGATACATACGAACGTGTATGAATGAATTTGCATCACATAAGGCCGTTCTCGGTGCGCGTAGCATTCTCCTGGAATGTCGCGTACGCTTATACATAGGTTGATCGAGTAGTCGTTTGCTGTAGTGGGAAGATTTACGGGTTTTGTTTACGTCTGGCCAAGGTTAACATGTCTAATTGACTATTGTGTCAATGTTTGATGTATATATTGTGGACTATTTCGATTATAAGTGAATTGTATTGGTAGTGTCGTAAGAAGTTTGGGTTTGAGTGGTTATGTGGAGAAATGGAAATTCGGAGGATAAGTTGGGTAAGAGAATGTAGGTAGTTGGCGGTTGGGCCAGGACTTTTATGTCGGTAGGCTAAGAGGAGGTCTATCTAGTGAGTTCATACGTTGATTTATGTGTCAGTTAAGGTGTCTTCCCGGTCCCTAGTGAAAAAGCTCGTTAAAACATAGCCTAGAGTTAAATCTGTGACTGGGAATTGATGTTCAAGATTTAGGCATTATCTTCTTATTTGAGCATTTTGGACAGTTTAAGGTATTCATATCTAGATGAGAGCTTTGCTCGTTTCAATTTGCATTTCATAATAGTGGTTTGTTGTAGAATGAGTAGAGGTTAGTCCTGGTGACAGTCTGTTCCTCACCTTGTTGTGTGATGTTAAGATGAGATTTTAGAGACTGGGTAGCTAGTATTGCACAACGTAGTCTTGACTTGTTAAGGTTAATTTGACCTTGAAGTATAGAAATCTTACATAAGGAGATTGATTATCGGGCTGGACTTTCTTTGTATTTCCACTATTTGTTGCTAAGTCGTGATGTATACATTTTGTATGATGCGGGTGCCTCAAACCGGCCCCCTTGTTTTCTTTTGAATATTTTCATTCCAAGATAACCAAATAAAATTCTAAAATTTCACACACAAATCAGCAAAATAATGCTCATTTCAAAAACTATTTTTGGATTGAAGATTGACGATGAAATTTCGGAGAAATTGCGCTTCGAATATCGCTCGATAAATTGTCGCACATTCACATCACTGAACCTTGAAACCGGCCCCTACCGATAATGTGCGATATCTCCGTCAATCCGACGAGTACAGTGCCGACATTTCACCAGTATTGCGTCTCGATCATGCTCGTTCCAGTGCAGTGAAAAAATGACGGGAAAGTTTCGGCGATCGACGAGAAAATCACGGAAGTACGAACGCAAGTTGAAAAACGGAGATGTTTCGAACGAAAATGTGCAATTGCCAAATAAGTGCACATTTTGTCTAATTTTGCTTCCGAAAATCTTGCATTTGGTTTACTAATGCGTAAATACATAATAAATCGCGCATCCAACCTTCGATAACGCGCACTGCGCAGAAATACGCGGGGGCCGGTTTCAAGGGAAGGGGCCGGTTTGTGGACCACTTATGATACCAGTTTAATTTCATTGGAATCAAAGTACTGATATGACAAGAGCTGGTTGTATAAGTGGACTCCAAATTAGGTGTCTGTTGTGGGTTATATATCTTTATACCTAGAGACAGACCCAGTTTTGATCCGTTTAGAATGCTTGGGAACTTTTGTGACTATTGGCATTTACGTCCTGAACATTATGGGATATCTACTCAAGATGTTGACTGATTTTAGTATAGATAGTATAAGCCATTTTTATAGATAAATAGAGGTGTAATGTAGTTGAATAGACTTGTGTTAATGGATATCTGAGCTCATATTTTGATTGCATTACTGTTCGTTCTTAGACTTGATCCGGAGGGCGTTTCATGAACATTTTTCGTCTGACAAGCTGTCTTTTCCGACAGTTACCATAGTAACAGTCAGAGGCTAGTGCCTCTCAGCCAATCAAAACCGAGGATTTCGCTGAAACGCTGTGAAAACGCCCTCCTGAATGTTTACATAGTAGGCCTACAAGGCCGAATAAGCCATATATGAATACCAATGATTGTGGTTAAAGCTATTATTGTTAACCTTATAGTAACAGAGTGATAGCGATGTTTAACTATACTCCAGAGCTAGGTACGCAGCTTGTACGCTACCAATAATAGCCGGTAATTGTGTTGGTGTGGGCGTGTAAGGGAGACCCTTATAGTGTATTTTGTGGAGAGACTAGTTTTTGAGAGGAGCTATTGTTCACCATGCTTTGAAGGGATCCATTATTGTGATGTGTTTGTAGTGGTATTATCTGGAGTGTTTTTGCTGGAACAAGTAATTAGCATATGAACGTTGCTCTGTGCCTGGTTTGTTACTGTACTATTGTCATAGGTTAGTTTTATTCAAAGTAATTGTTTCGTCTTCATGAAGAGTTCAGCAATTGATAGGAGATAGGAATGGGAGTTAGATTGGATGCGTTGTCCATGCGCACAGCTCTGCAGGAGCAGTGATCATGTTCAGTGACACTTTAATTTGTTATTTTACGTGCTGTAAGGTGTTCGTTATGATACTATTAGTATTAGCATTAATAGAATGCTGCTTTCATGTTGAGAGTTTGAAAGTGATTTTCCAGTGTTTGTTACTATGGCAACCAGTGTTATAGGTATTTCAGTGATGTACACCCATTGATGGCTTGTGATCTTAATTTGAAAGTTCATTGTGGCTCGAAACGATGACCGTATCTTCAAATCACACTTTCTTTCATCGTTTATATATTCATATGTTCTCATTGATCTCTGATGATGATTCTTATCTATTAAAACGACTTTTCTGCTTCCCCCGGCAGCGTCGTCACCGTCCACGGAAATTGGTGTCATGGGTGTGAGGACTGGTCCTTAGTCTGCATGAGTCTACGTGATTGCCCTAGTCTGGTGCGAGACCTGTAGGAACCCACACCCCTTCACTATCACCCTAACCCCCAGCACCCCATTTACAATCATCCTTACCCCCCCCCCCCCCCAGCACCCTCCTTAACACTTATATAGACTTTAAGCTAGGTCATGACCATTAAATTTCAAACGATGCGAAAAGAGATCAAAATCAAAATCAAGTGTCATTTACAGTCAATCGTGTGGACTTCAAGAAACAGGAATACTCACGAGACGACATCGGGGCTTCTCCATGAACAAGTGTCCTCAAAGAGAGGACTCTGGTTGGAGAGCCGAGGAGATTCCGAGGACTGCTTGATGGTGGGCCGACATCGCCAGAGAACTCGACGATGTCGTCGTTTTCCGATCTTCATCAGGTATCCTAATCCAAGCGACGTCACGCAACCTCCGATCGCCGAGATAACCCCGACAATGACGTCCGCGATGTCGATGTCGATGACATCGCTGCCGTCATTGCCGATCTGTAGATGGAGGAAGGTCGTCGTGGTTGTCGGGATGAGAGAGCGGATCTTGAACCTACTGCTGACTACATACGCCATGACTGACATTACTACCAGTGCAGGGACGATCACCAGAGATGAGGATCCAGTGTGTCCATGAGGGCGACGTCGTGAACAGCTGGGAGATATTATAAGAACAATTATAAACACGAAAGTTATATTATTTTGTTCATGTCTCCGCGGCAAGAGGTAGCCGAATGACATGTTTCAAGGTTTCTGGGTTGTCCGTCCGTCTTTCTGTCCACCCGTTCATCCTCTCATTTACTCGGTAACTCAAGTAATAACCGAATCTTATCAAATAATGAATATGAATTACAGAATGATAAGACTTTACATTCTGGGTAATAAAGGTAACAAGTTGAAATGTATTTATAATCTCAATCCACTAAACATGTTGCCTTATATTTATTTGTATGTATCTCAGTCCAAACACATTGCTTTATTTTCATTTGTATGTATTAATATTCTCAATCCACTAAACATGTGGCCTTATATTTATTTGTATGTATCTCAGTCCAAACACATTGCTTTATTTTCATTTGTATGTATTAATATTCTCAATCCACTAAACATGTGGCCTTATATTTATTTGTATGTATCTCAGTCCAAACACATTGCCTTATTTTCATTTGTATGTATTAATATTCTCAATCCACTAAACATGTGGCCTTATATTTATTTGTATGTATTTTCTTTGTCCATTCAAAAGTTAATGGGATGCAACCATCGCTATGAATATTCTGACTATTTTCCAATGAAACCAAATTTCCATATTCCTGAAACACCTACCAGTGCGAGGTCCGTGGTCGTTGTCGGGGTCGTTGCGCAGAGTGTCCTGGCACAGGGTTTCGGGGTCCAGAGGTTCCGCGGCTCAGGCAGCGACACTTCTGACCTCGACGCCGGGTGCGGCCGGGTAGGTTGTCCGTTTGCTACAGAATGATGGAGGGACAGACTTGTCTTGGTACAATAGTGATAGTACTGATATAAACATTCTCTTATCTGCATTTGGTTGCAGAAATAATATAATTAGGAAAGGATTTGGAATAGGTATTAATGATTGTGATAAAATCATTCTATTCGCAATACAATAAACACGTTGCCTTATATTTATTTGTATGTACTTATATTCTCATTCCAAACACATTGCCTTATTTTCATTTGTATGTATTTATATTCCCAATCCACTAAACATGTGGCCTTATATTCATTTGTATGTATTTTCTTTTTCCATTCAAAAGTTAATGGGATGCAACCATCGCTATGAATATTCTGACTATTTTCCAATGAAACCAAATTTCCATATTCCTGAAACACTTACCAGTGCGAGGTCCGTGGTCGTTGTCGGGGTCGTTGTGCAGAGTGTCCTGGCACAGGGTTTCGGGGTCCAGAGGTTCCGCGGCTCAGGCAGCGAGACTTCTGACCCCGACGCCGGGTGCGGCCGGGTAGGTTGTCCGTTTGCTACAGAATGATGGAGGGACAGACTTGTCTTGGTACAATAGTGATAGTACTGATATAAACATTCTCTTATCTGCATTTGGTTGCAGAAATAATATAATTAGGAAAGGATTTGGAATAGGTATTAATGATTGTGATAAAATCATTCTATTCGCAATACACTAAACACGTTGCCTTATATTTATTTGTATGTACTTATATTCTCATTCCAAACACATTGCCTTATTTTCATTTGTATGTATTTATATTCCCAATCCACTAAACATGTGGCCTTATATTCATTTGTATGTATTTTCTTTTTCCATTCAAGTTAATGGGATGCAACCATCGCTATGAATATTCTGACTATTTTCCAATGAAACCAAATTTCCATATTCCTGAAACACTTACCAGTGCGAGGTCCGTGGTCGTTGTCGGGGTCGTTGTGCAGAGTGTCCTGGCACAGGGTTTCGGGGTCCAGAGGTTCCGCGGCTCAGGCAGCGAGACTTCTGACCCCGACGCCGGGTGCGGCCGGGTAGGTTGTCCGTTTGCTACAGAGAGAATGATGGAGGGACAGACTTGTCTTGGTACAATATAGTAATGATAGAAAATTCTCTTATCTGCGTTTGATTGGAGAAATAATATAATTAGGAAAGGATTTTGAATTGGTATTAATGATTGTGATAAAATCTTTCTTAATTACATGGCGCGTAAAAGCTTAAAGGTATGCTATATTTTTACTACTCTGATTGTCAAGCAAACAATAATATTGGGACGATGCTACAAAGGTGATTATGAAAGACGGGTAGCCTATATCTATGACATTGGTTGAATGTTCTGTTCCATGTCGCATAAAATGGCATCAGTGGCAACTCTACCAGTAATGGTGACTGCCATGGTAATACCACTCAACAACCAACCAAATTCAAGGCCTAATAGAAAGCAGCATTGTTAGCTTCAACTTTCACTATGCACTTGAAATAGATGCTAAGCCTGAGAGGCAAACATACAAAGTAATATGTCTGCAATGACGTCTCTGTTCAGTTTTATTCTTCACAATCTTCATGATTATGTTTTTGGGTTTCCAGCAATGTCTCAAAGAATTTTGTTTTGTCTGAAAAAGAGATATTTTACCTGGAAGTGTCTAACTCTGAGAGATATGACGTGCATGGCCATTTCGTGATATTTTAAACATTTAAGATGATACCAAATCATATAGTGAATGAGGTCAAACCACTACCAGCCCATCAATGGTGTCTGCGGAGGGTTATAATTATAATCGCATCAAGACAACACAACTAGCAAGCCACACTAGTCCTTATCTCACTGTGCCTGTATCACTGAAACAGTGTGACAATATACCGAAGTGTGACCTTATTTGAGCATTATTGTCGAGACAACAACCCACCAAATCCAAGGCCCAATAGAAAGCAGCATTGTCAAGACAACTGATTTTAAACAATGCTGGTAGAGCAAGCAGCGGTGATCACATCGGGACTGTAATTTGGAATTCCCGACATGAGCCCGATAGACAAAATCGGACCGCTAATCCTCTCACCTGCTCACTGGAGTGCATTTGTTAAATTGTCTTGTCAACATGCTCATATGACGACACCACTACGGTACTCAATAGGATGTGCGTGCAGACTACCTTTCTACCAATTATTTGTCATATCAATTATGTATTGCAACGATTGACTACATAATACATTTTCAGTGATGAAAATAATAAAGAAACAAGGAGGAAAAGGAGTGGAAACTATGGCAATATCAAATGGACTACCCCTCCACTTTCTCTATTTTTCTATTGTTACCACTTCTACATACTTACTACTAATAACTCTAACTATCTTACTATCACTAACTGTCTTCGTATCAGTCGATGCAAACAGTGCTTTGGTATCGGCCATCTTACCTTGTTCATGTTGTATACGATAAGTCTCCCAACAATCACCACAAGCATAGTAGCCAGAATCGGGCCGTCGCCTAGAAACGCGGCGTGTGACTAGGGTGACGATCTCATTTGGTAAAAGAGCAGTTGTAATTCTCACTACGGAAAGATAATACAAATGCAAGACATATGATCAATAAACCTTTTCACTGCGAAGAACATGTTTTTAAGTTGAGAAGAAATTCATGCATTTTTTGTAATTAGGGAGATGACAGTGAAGCATATATATGGAGCATAAATAACGAACATCGTGCTAGTGTTGGTGAACTGTGAGATACAGCGTGTACCATATACGACCCCTGCCCCCCCCCCCCCCCCACCAACCAACAAATATAATGATAATAATAATAATTAAAATCAAATCAATAACTAAACAAAACAACACGAAACAAACACATACATTTAGTTACCAAACAATAAAATCGTCACAGTAAACATACCTGTTACCAAAGTATACCTTTTACCATTTACTTATCATTGTACATGATGCGACGCGGCATTGTATCAACATTGCACAACAAATACTAATAAATCCATATTACGTCGAAATACACCTACACATTGTTAACAATTAATGATTACCATCAAGATAACTAAAAAAGTAAAACACAAGTGCTTAATCAATGTTTATAGACAATCTTAACTAGACCGTGCATTCTGGAGGAATGAGTGAAACAGAGGCTAGACAAAATTATACAGAGCGGATTGACAGAGGCCGAATTCAAAGTACATATATTACATTGCATTCATGTACTCCATACGTTATCCCCATGCTTATAAGCATTTCATGGAAATAATTTGCACGAAATAACGTCTTTCATCAAGTGATAATGCAGCACAGAAGTAACGATGTAACAACAACAAACGACCACAACCATTTTTACTTGTGGAACACTTACCTCGATAAGAAACCGGGTGAAATAACCGCGAAATTGGTCGAAAAGAAGCTAGAGAGCTCGAGAGCTACAAAAGCAAGTCAGAGAAAAATTTCACACAACGCACAAAATTTTCACACAATTTTGCCACAACGCACTATATACCTAAACTGTACGTAGCCGTGTACGTACAGGGGCGGTTCGGCTATGGAATCCGCGTCTGTGATTGGCCGAAAGTTCATCTTCCCCTAAGCGCAGGTCATTGTTTTGAACGTGACGTCAACAGTGAAAGGCGCGTGCGGGGGAGGGGTGCATAATTTGGTGTTACATGTATAAATTTGGGAAGCAATGAAACAGCCGTCTCCGTGGAAGTATGCGGAGGAGGGGTCCCCTTCCTGTTTTTCTTATGTTTCTTCTGTTGTTTCATTGTGTATTGGATGTTTGATATTTTTATCTTCTTCTCACGACCTTTTGTTTTCTTCCCCTTTCAATCTTAATTTCTATTCTCGTTTCGTTCTCCATGTTAATTCCTCCCTCACCCTCGCCACATTTTCTCCTTCAAAAAGTACTGGGGCTGGTATTGCAATCTTATCTTCTTCTATTTTCTATCTTTCGTTTGCAATTTCCTTTCTCTACTCGTTTTGTTCTCTTTGTCCTTTCCTTCCTCAACCTATAGTCACGTTTTCTCTCTCTAAAAAAAGTATTGGATGTCTAACAATTTCAATTTGTATATTCTTCTTCTCTATCTTTTTTCTTTCTACCGTTTTCTTTCTCCTTTCAATTCCATTTCGCTCCTTTTATTCTCCTTGTTAATTCCTAACCACATTTTCTCTCCCGAACATATAAGCCACACAAGCTGATTTTTTTTTATGAATTGCTTATTTTATTGCACTGTCATTGTTCATCATACTCATTTATATAATTTCATGGAATACAACATAACTATGACATCATTCATGTACTATAAGTCCCCAGTCCCAGCTCAGAAAAAGCACTTATAAAAATGGTTCCTATACATCCAAAAATACAAGACTAAGAGCCATATACACCTGTTAATGCATTTTTCCATTGAAAAAGAGATGAGGTTGTCTATAACATTATTACTTGTACATCATAGAGTTGAGGTTGAATCATGATACATGTATGATTTGATCAATATACAAAAATATATAATAATTACATGTGCCAACGACAGGGCTACCAGGCTTAATCAAAACATTTCAGTATTCTAAAATTTTGATGTGAAATATCTTAAATATCTTAAAATAAAGACAATACATGTATAGCCACCCATGAACTAGAACTTATGAAATCAGTAAATGTATTTTGTATAATTCCATGGCATTTCATCCATAGAGCTTTTGTATGGAATGCTACACTGATATCATAGTGTACTTTCTCTAGCACACCTTTTATTCCCTCTAGCTTCACATTAAGACAATTCCAACATGATCAATTAAGTCTTTTAAAAAGCTCAACTTCATTCATAATATGCCTCCGCTCTGATACCACAGTCATCTCCAGTTAACTCCCAGACCCTGTACAATGACACGATATGACAATATCAGTTCTTTTCTGCTCTTTCCCCAACGCTCGTGAATTATCTCCCTTTGTACATCTGTGATGCATCTAACATAGGCTACGATTATAGAGTACTGAAGTGGTGTCGTAATTTCAACAGGTTGGAATGATTCAACTTTTTATTTCAGACCTATCATTGACACATCTGCTAGAGCATGCTTTTCTTTACTCTTACATGCATTATGGATTAACATTCTTCTGAAAAACAAGATTTAGGTAATCGCTAAGAGTGTCCATTTGCAGCAGGTTGGAATGATTGATATCCTTATTTCACCATCAAACTGGCGACAGATTGTAATGAGAAACATCTTTACTTAGCACTTCGGCTTCAGAATGCCGTACACTACTCTACACTCTTCAGCAATCAATTTTCTTTTGAATACGAAGACTGAGGTAATGTGAATGTACATTCTTGTGCATGTGCAACATTTGCTTATCACCCACATTATATCAACTACCGGTAGACTATCACATCATGTTAGATAAAACAGCTCAAAAGTAGATGATGATAACAAATACAGAATGAATACTACATCTTTAAAATTACTTCACTCTTTCACTTTACACATTTTATGAACTTCACTGTCAGAGGTAGTTGTATACTTCCTATTACACATGTGACATGAAAGTTATCAGTTAGATAATGAACTCTTGTTATAAGAACAATGATGTACATGTACCAAAAGTGTTGTTTACATGAAGACAATTTGCAGGTGTAAAAAGTTATAGTTCCTTGGCACACTGTGTTTCTATGTATATGTAATCCTCACATAATTTTTGTTGAAACAAGGCATCATTTTACTATTATACAATGTATATCAAATGTTCACTGTAAGCAGACAATCCATAAAAGAGAACCGGTTCACCCTTTGTGTGCCAGATAAACTGCTGCTCTATGGGATTTGTGTGCATTCCTTGTGAAAAAGGGCACATTTGGCACACAAAGGGTTGCAACACCAACAAAAAGCACACTTGTAATCAAATGTGACATAAGTATTCCTTTTGGTTAAGAATGGTCAACAATAAATTCTGTGGACTGACAAGAGTCTTGACAAGATGACATGCCATCTAGTCGTTATCCTCTTCTAGAAGTTTCTGGAGGGATGTCCTAATGATGGGATGATTTTCCTGCAGCAGACGAGCAGCGTGGACAGAGCACTTCCTTCGAGCCAGGATGATGGCTCGGGGCACAACCTATATTCACGACAACAGGAGAGGGCGATGCAACCATTTAATTTTTCCTCCAATGAAAGCAGAAAAAACACAGAGAAATATTCATCTGGCATAATTTTTTTAAAAATCAGACGGAATGGTACTTATTTTATATGTACACTTTTTTGTTATTCATGTCAAAGATATATTGACCCCTATAAATATAAAAAAAATATGAATATAAAAGAAAGATACATTGACCCATTCCTCATGGTTAGATTTTCAGGTTTAATGAACCCTGGTCAACTTAGAATGTCAAAAGTTGCCAGGGAACTAAAGAAACCAAAGGGGTGTGGCTTAATTGCACCCTATGTGGAATTTTGAAGTTTATTCATAGCCTGTTATTCTAATATTATCCTTACAGTGGATTATGCAGGAGACGCAATGCTTGGTATCTGTGTGGAAAAAAGCCAGCCCACAAATATGCAGCGTCAAAAAAGAACTGCTTACATACAGTCCTGAGATATCACAAGATATAAAGAAAGAAAAGTGAGATGATGAAACCTGTCAATACGGTAAGACTATCATGTCGTGATCACAAGTCCCATTCTAATTCGAATTTAAAGGGCATATACTGTACTGGGAAGGCAAAAAAGCCTTCAAAAGGTAATTGTTAGCAATCTTCTTGCCAATGGTCTTAAATTCATGTATTGTCTATATTAGAATCTTGCTGAAAGTTTTTTGCCCTCAAATGATCTACATTTGGAGTAATGAGTGATTAAATCACAAATCCTCAAAATGTTTGGCCCGAACATTTTGAGGATTTAATCATTAATCATTAATTACTCCATACGTGGATCATTTGAGTGCAAATAACTTTCAGCAAGCTTCTAAAACAGACAAAACATGGATTTAAGACCAATGGCAAGAAGATTGCTAACAATTACATTTTGAAGGCTTTTTTGCCTTCCTAGTACAGTATATGCCCTTTAAGCTGTATACTACAAGGTTTTTAGACCATCGCTCATAGCCCTAAACACAATTATACATGTATTTGGCTTTCCAACTGTGCACAGTATTGTGTACTGTACTGTGGTGAGAACGTTATTGATAAGCAAACGGTGACACCGACCCCAACCATAACTGGCTGCTCACCGGGGCATGCAGTGACCGAGATATTGCATGATTGCCAATGAGTGTCCATTGGACATTTTGCATAGTGTTTATAGTGTGAAGGTGTCGCCAGTGCAAGCAATTAGTATTGCAGAACGGGGATTTCCTTCCGAGATGGACATACAATGTTTGGTAAGATCTTCTTTAAGAACACTCCTACAAGTAATGTCTACAAGTATGATCTAGAATGGTAGCTGAACTATTGAAATAATAATTGCACACATCAACGACATTCAGATATCATGACAAAGGACTAAAGGATAAAAGGGTAAAACAAACTCAAAGATGGCATGTTTCTAGGGAGTAAATGAGTTAAATTGCTGCTTAATATGATCCTAATATCAAACAAAAAACAGATTTGTGATCACGACAGACCAATTCTGCAGTGCTGATGTCGCCTAGCATTGTGACTACGAGCATCACTTCACCTTCTCCACGTTGCCTGCTGTTGCTATGATGGATGACACTGACTCCTTCCTTAGCAACGAGATGTCATCTGTCTGGTAGATGGACCGCATCACTGCATCCTGAGCATCATCCGCACTACAGCCTCCAAACCGCTCCACAATACCCCTTCCACGTTCTAGAAGCTTGGAGTTGCTGAGCACAGATGCAAACACAATCAATATTAACTTGTAGCGGCTCAACATTCCGCTGTTTATTATCTTGTAAATATGTTTATAAACTGTAAGTTCCTTCACCTCAATCTCCAATCTGATCTTCACGCATCCGCATTCATTCTGGCTTATTTTTAGCTGCGCGTATTTCTTTTGGTTGCGTCACAATCGTATGCAAATTCATTAGCTTTCGTGCGCGTGCTGTCAACAAATTCTTGCGTTTGCGTGGCGATCCCATTTACTATTGTGTTTCCCCAATTTTTGATGTATTTTTATCATTTTTTATCACTAAAATATATTTAATATTAAAAAGTATTGTTATGGTGATAATTTCATTTCAATACTGCTTAATATTCTTTAGTTCTATAATAATAGTAAATCAGGAATTTTTATAAAAGTAGCATTTTAATTAGTTTCAGAAACACAGATTGTGTGCTTGATGTCATTCTTTGTTTTTCTGGTAATTCTCATCCTGTTCTGTCATTGGTCAGTTTCCCCCATTTTTCTGATTGGTCCTTTATTTTGACCAATCTCGGAGGGCTTCTGATCTATTTTTGGCGGTAATTCTTTAGTTGCCCTCAAGCCATCGTCGAGTGAGGTTATTGTTTTTGCTCCCTCTTTTGAGCTCTTCTGTTCCATTGATTTCACCTATAATTAACTTAAGCTTCTGTTGAGCTCGTATACGTTATATCCGTTCATCTTTATCTTGGAACTTAATTTCAATTCTGAGGGACCAACACGTACTTCAGCACTTACTTCAACCTTTAATTAATTTGCTTGCTTCTTGGCAACAACATTTTGGATTCAACTTGAAATTAATTTCTGGATTTCATCTCCGACTTCATTAATAACTGTGGACTTCATCTTCTAACACTACAGTTACTTCAACGAACTTTTGTACTTCAGCTACGACTTCAATTCAGAGAATCAATAATCTTCAAAAGTTCAACTCTCAAAGTCTAATTTCGTATTTTTTCATCTGAACTTTCATCTAACAACAATCAACGTCATCTTGTTATAGAAATCTAGACAGAGAGTTAGCCCAGATTTTTATTTTGGCAATACCATCAATTGCCTTGATTATAACTGTTTGCTGACCTGCACAGGCTGCAGTGACATTTCAACCAACGTCAAACTCCACATGGAGTGAAGTACTGTTTTCAGCAGCAGTCGACAACATCTACTCTACCAGTGCGAGAGACAACTCCTCCGGATCTCTTATCTACAGTCTTCTCTGGATTAGTGGTTTCGTCTCTACCACTTCAGGAATTTTTTTACTACTCAACAAGATCTGCAATTCCATTGACCTGCGCGGCATAGCCGCAGACCAACTTCATGATGAGGAATTAGCCTCGTTGCTAAATGATACTTCCTCACTTCGATTTGAGAAGATTCTCCTTTCTGATGGAGATGCGTACATTTGGTGTGATATGTCAACGGGTTCTCCACGCCCATTCATACCATCTCAACACCGGCGTTTGGTGTTTGATGCCTTGCATAGTTTGTCCCATCCTGGGATAAGAGCCTCACAAAAGTTGATAACATCTCGCTTTGTGTGGCCTCGCATTAACATTGACGTTCGTCAATGGGCTCGTACGTGTTTACATTGTCAGAGAGCCAAGGTGCAGCGACATGTACATGCACCTCTTGGCACATTTACTAACCCAGACGCTCGTTTCGCACATGTACACATTGATTTGGTTGGTCCTTTGCCCCCGTCTAAGGGTTGTGTATATCTGCTCACTTGCATAGACAGATTCACTAGATGGCCAGAGGCTATTCCTATCCCTAATGCTACCGCTGACACTGTTGCCACAGCTTTCGTGGAACAGTGGGTTTCGCGTTTTGGTACGCCGTCCACCATCACTCATGATCGGGGTGCTCAATTTCAATCGGCCCTTTTCAGCGCGTTAACCAACCTGTTAGGATGTCGTTCAATCGCCACTACGGCTTATCACCCACAGGCTAACGGTATGGTTGAAAGGTTTCATCGTCAGCTCAAGGCCTCGCTAAAGGCCCAGCCCGATCCTGGTCGTTGGCATGAGCTTTTGCCTCTAGTTTTGTTAGGCATTCGTGCTTCAGTAAAGGAGGACATTGGATGTTCCTCATCTGAGCTTGTGTACGGGACTGCACTCCGTCTGCCAGGGCAATTCGTTGCGCCTGTTGAACAGCAGAGTGTTGATCCTTCTGATTATGTGCAGCGACTCAAGCAGCACATGTCTAACATTTCCCCTCCGGGACCTCGTCCGCAGGCCCGTCGTGGTTTCATCCACAAGTCCCTTGATACGTGTACACACGTTTTTCTTCGTCACGATTCAGTGACTAAGCCCCTTCAGCCCCCTTATGCAGGCCCATTTAAGGTGCTTAAGCGTACTCCTAAGTACTTCGCTATAAGTCAAAAGGAGAAGTCTGTGACTGTAAGTATAGATCGTCTTAAACCAGCATTTATTGACGGTGCTTCGCAAGCGCAAACAGTGCCTGAGCCTGCGGTGGTTAATCGGCCCAGTATGGAGACTGCTCAACAAGCGTCTCCCAGTCCCCAGTCCCCATGCCCTACTGAGCGTAGGACTTCCCCTAGTGAGATTTCGCTCTCCGGCCGTAGTACGCGTTCGGGCCGTCGTGTTCACTGGCCAAAGCGCTTTATTCAAGTCGTAGAGTTTGCGGTATAAATGTCGCGATAAATAGATTTGAATTAATCGAATTAGTCATTTAATGATTCATGACAATTTTTTTTTTTGTATTCAGAATATCACACACATTTAACTTTAGGGTAGTTTATATTGAAATTCTGGTTATTGTGCTAGAGTGCATTTTCAGCAAAGTATATTGCATACAATGTAGTATTGGACTTTATAGACCCTACATGCATAGACATTTATTGTACTTTGCTGTATATTTTGAGATTACAGCTATGGACTACATTTATAGACCCTGTTTTTTCTTGTTCTCTATTGCACTCTATTCACTCTATTACATGTATTTGCTCATTTCTTCAGTGTTTATGATAAATTGTTGTCAATTTAGCACATTGATTGATATTTTAATTTATGGTAATATATTATATGCTTAATATATTATATAGATGTCATGCAATGAATTAATTGAATTATTTAATAATATATTATATTGGATTTTTGCATTACTACATTCAGTCAAATGCATAATTCGTTGTTATTTATATTCTTATCTGCAGAATGTCTGTGGATATTAGTTTTCTTTCGCCCCTTCGGAGCTTACGCAAGCTCGGGTCTACGGGGGGGTTAGTGTAGCGGCTCAACATTCCGCTGTTTATTATCTTGTAAATATGTTTATAAACTGTAAGTTCCTTCACCTCAATCTCCAATCTGATCTTCACGCATCCGCATTCATTCTGGCTTATTTTTAGCTGCGCGTATTTCTTTTGGTTGCGTCACAATCGTATGCAAATTCATTAGCTTTCGTGCGCGTGCTGTCAACAAATTCTTGCGTTTGCGTGGCGATCCCATTTACTATTGTGTTTCCCCAATTTTTGATGTATTTTTATCATTTTTTATCACTAAAATATATTTAATATTAAAAAGTATTGTTATGGTGATAATTTCATTTCAATACTGCTTAATATTCTTTAGTTCTATAATAATAGTAAATCAGGAATTTTTATAAAAGTAGCATTTTAATTAGTTTCAGAAACACAGATTGTGTGCTTGATGTCATTCTTTGTTTTTCTGGTAATTCTCATCCTGTTCTGTCATTGGTCAGTTTCCCCCATTTTTCTGATTGGTCCTTTATTTTGACCAATCTCGGAGGGCTTCTGATCTATTTTTGGCGGTAATTCTTTAGTTGCCCTCAAGCCATCGTCGAGTGAGGTTATTGTTTTTGCTCCCTCTTTTGAGCTCTTCTGTTCCATTGATTTCACCTATAATTAACTTAAGCTTCTGTTGAGCTCGTATACGTTATATCCGTTCATCTTTATCTTGGAACTTAATTTCAATTCTGAGGGACCAACACGTACTTCAGCACTTACTTCAACCTTTAATTAATTTGCTTGCTTCTTGGCAACAACATTTTGGATTCAACTTGAAATTAATTTCTGGATTTCATCTCCGACTTCATTAATAACTGTGGACTTCATCTTCTAACACTACAGTTACTTCAACGAACTTTTGTACTTCAGCTACGACTTCAATTCAGAGAATCAATAATCTTCAAAAGTTCAACTCTCAAAGTCTAATTTCGTATTTTTTCATCTGAACTTTCATCTAACAACAATCAACGTCATCTTGTTATAGAAATCTAGACAGAGAGTTAGCCCAGATTTTTATTTTGGCAATACCATCAATTGCCTTGATTATAACTGTTTGCTGACCTGCACAGGCTGCAGTGACATTTCAACCAACGTCAAACTCCACATGGAGTGAAGTACTGTTTTCAGCAGCAGTCGACAACATCTACTCTACCAGTGCGAGAGACAACTCCTCCGGATCTCTTATCTACAGTCTTCTCTGGATTAGTGGTTTCGTCTCTACCACTTCAGGAATTTTTTTACTACTCAACAAGATCTGCAATTCCAGACTCATTTCATCTCGTCATTTCTACGCCGTCCCGATCAAGAGTTTGGAACATCTTCAATCTAGCTTCGTCCTTGGATTAATATTCGAATCTATCAATGGATTTATAATTCTCCATTTTTTTTTCCTTGGTGACCAGTGATAGTAAGGTAAATAGCGGCGGTCTCTCGCTTTATAAATAGACCATTAAATATTTTGTCGTAGAATTATTTTAAATAGCGGCGGTCTCTCGCTTTATAAATAGACCATTAAATATTTTGTCGTAGAATTATTTTAAATAGCGGCGGTCTCTCGCTTTATAAATAGACCATTAATATTTTTGTCATAAAATTATTTTTAAATAGCGGCGGTCTCTCGCTTTATAAATAGACCATCTAATTAAGCTAATTGAAATATTTATTTTATTGTGAATGTAACCAGGTGCATGTCTGGATCCTCATTATAAACTCACATCTTTTCATGACATTTGACTAGCAGTGACCTTTCACTTTGGTAAGTAGAAAGAGTCAAAATAAACAACCTAGTGTAAACTTGGAGAAGGAACTAAAGATATTTTGTGACTTTGTCTTATTTTTAGACCTGTCTGATTTTCTTAGTCATTCCAATTTAATATTTTACTCCAAAAACTCTTTGCATTCCGCATGTGAATTTATTCACATTATTCACAGTCAAGTACTACACATAGTTCCCATAGATCCACAGTGTGTCTGTTACAGAGAGGAATAATGCCTGCCATTTTCATCATGGTCTGGGAGTAAGGGGTGGCATGCAAAGGTGCTATCTCTGCCCTCAAAAGTGAAAATGTCACGGTTTGCAAGCAACTTTGTAATTTGTCAACTTGAGAATTCTAACTTTTGCTCGTTTTTTTTTTTGCAAGCGTTATGAATGGCTAGGACAGGGTTGACTGAACTACAAATTCTCCTAAATCCTCTCATATTGCACACATTCTGGAATACCAATTATCATAACTTCCTAATTTGCATAATTTTGCATAAAGTTAGGAGAAAACTTAGGAGGGGAGTTAGGGGGAAAGGTAGGAGATTTTGGAATACCAGTTAGGGGAAAACCTCGAATTAGGAGAAAATTTCTCCTAAGTGAGCATTTCGGAATACCATTCCTGAGAACTAAATCCCATAGTTACCTCAGTCTTAGGTCTACCATGAAGTTCTCAAAGACTTTCCCCTTGGCGATGTGAGCACCAGTACTGATAGCATTCAGACATGACTTCACCGCCAGCTCCGACACGCTCCCCCAAACAACCCCCTCTAGAGTTCTGGCCAGGCCAGCTTCACGCAGCCTTGCACTCGTCTCTGCAGGCGTGGGTTGGATGGCGATGTGTGTGTGAGAGGATTGGATGGTGAGGGATGTGTCGCTGCTTGATGAGATGGTGCCAATTTGCAGAGTCTTCTCAGCGGCTTGGAGCATTAATGATTCAGCTTCATGCAGAAGCTTGGGATCTGAAAGTGAAATTCATCACAGCCTCATTATCCTTATTAAATTATGATAATAATACGGAATAAGTGCAGTCTAAGTAAAAAGGATACTTTCTTCTCATACTGTGCTTCCTTATACAGCGCTTAATTTACCATATATTAACAAAAACTATTAAAAAAAAGCATAATATGCTGTACTGACGGTACACGACGGGTTATGAATAAACTTCCAATTTCTCATAAGGCACAATCAATAACCATTGACCTTTTTTTTACTGCAAATCCATGACAAATTTTGACATCCGAACTGGACCGGGGTTCACAAGGCCTGAAAATCTAACTGTGAGCAATAGGTTAAAGAGCTAATTTTTTACCCCAGATTTTACACAAGGTCAATTCAGTGTGGTTACATGTGACACTCCATGCTCCCAGTTACGGAGTCAGTTCTGTGATGATCAATGCCCCTTCATTTTCAAACAAAAAAGAATCAAGCCCTCTTTGAAGTGACTCCTACTTGAGGTTGGAAGTAGGAAGACGATGGTATCTTGTCTTGTCAGGCTTGGAAGCACGCATCTCTGGAAATACTGAATGGAAGTTTCATCTTCTACACCTGTATTCTGTGTATTCATGTTTTTTTGTGGGAGAATGTGATGAGATAGAGGACAGGGGGAGATGGGAAGGAAGCGAATGAGGGAGAGATGGTGTAAGAATGATAATAATAATAAATAGAATTTATATAGCGCACTCTCCATCTTAACTAGATGCTCAAGGCGCTTCAGAGCAAATTAAAGAGAGAAAAAATACAATACAGGTATGAACTTGTATGTCAAAAAGCACCATTATACAGGTATGTCTTTAGGTTGCCCTTGAAGGAGGTCACTGACATCTGGGTTTTCAAACTTTGTGGAAGAGAATTCCACTGGGTTAATTGGCCCTGCATGAGCAAAGGCCCGTTCTCCCCACGATCTCTTTGAAACCGGGACTTGCAAAAGACAGGATGTGGAGGATCTTAAGGTTTGTGATGGTTGGTAGTTGTGAATTACAGATTTATTGTAACTGGGGGAAGTTCCGTTGACAATATGAAATACTAAGATAAGTATTTTGAAGGCAAGGAGTTCCCTCAGGGGCAACCAATGAAGACTTTTTAAGACAGGGGTGATGTGGCTGCGCTTGTCGGTTAAAGTTACAATGCGTGCAGCTGCATTTTGTAAATTCTGCAGTTTCCCAATTTGAGAGTCTGGTATTACCAAAATCAAGCCACGACAAAATGAGTGAATGTACTAGTTTCTCTGTTGCAGAGCGAGTGAGAAGAAGGAGGATGAGGATGTGGAAGAGGAGATATTTATCCATGTTGCCTGTACATGACAGAACATAATCACTGATCCAATGTCTTGATGTGACTGGCTCTCAACCCTGCATGCCCTCATCTATTTTCCCTCATTCTTGTCTTTTTTTCTCTGTGGGGAATTCGGATCTTACCATGCTTGGTTGACTTAACTTTGCAGACAGGCCTGCTTCCAGAAATCCTCTAACATCATCAAAATCTGTTCAGTGACCAAACACACACAAAGTAAAGGGGTCATAATCAGGCATCTCTTGGAGCAGAAAAGAAACAAGTACATAGATCTATACTGGTAAACAGAGGAGCTCAACTAAAACTATCATAATACATGTATGTAGCTCATGCATTGCATGAACATATATGTTCTTACTTTAATTGTAGTTGTAGTCAAAGCCAACTTTTCTAAGGTACCTTTATGAAGCACATTCACTCCAAATTTCAACTGTCTAATTCTTCTAAGCTCACTTATCAACTTCTTGTCTTTGACAGCTCTTTGGAAAACTTTTTCATTGGTTGCTCTTTCAGTCTAGGGAGTCGTCTTCATCTTCGTAAAAAAATAAAAAAATAAAAGATAAACCTTGCAACTCTCTAACCTCTTCCTCAAAAAAATGGTTATGTTGATGTTGTTCTTCCCTACAGTAAAACTCCACTCATCCCTATTCTGATCACCTGAGCCAAATGTGGGCGGACACTCAGAGGCGTCGATCAATCCCAGAATGCCCCAGGTATCCCAGCCGATGTAGTACACATGGCCTCCAGAGTTCAGGCTTCAGGGACACAACAGGCACACGATAGAATGAGAAGGAACAAAATTCAAACTATTAGTTTTTAATTGCGGCACAGGTCTAAAAAGAGAGGTTTATAGTTTGATAAAGCATATCATCTGTTAGAAATAATAATTGTGCATCATCTCCTACAGCAGCAAAACAGACCTACAATAGGATGAGAAAGAATGGGCTCAAACTATTTGACTGCAGAGGACAGATGACCCAAATTTGGGGATTCAAAGTACATGAAACAAACATCTCAGGTAGCCTTTTGCAGGTTGAAATATAGATTTTGTAAACAGCAAAGACAATGGAAGAAAATATTGTATAAGCACTTACCTCAAAATGATAGAACTAATTACTGACTTCGAACAGAATATTGATGCTAGATTTCGAGCGGGTTTTGGCTTGGTCATCTTACTGTCTCTGAAGATCACCCGTCTATAAGAAATACTCCGCTTGAATCTCCTCATGGGAACTTGTTGTGTACAGGTAACTGCCCCTGTCTGTACAGACCAACTGTCCACAAACACACCCTTTTCTGTTTTCCTTCAGGTGACCTTTATAGACGGGGCTTGACAGTATCTGGGACCTGCTGCATAAAACCTATCCTTAATGGTAACTCTATCATCAATAGTAACTGCTATGGTAACATCACTTGACAGCCACCCAAATGCAAGGTTTTCATAGAAGCTGCAACTGGTAGCAGAGTTACCATCAATGTTAGTATTATGCAATGGACCCCAGAAGTGGACAAATGCTGCATTTAACACATAGAAAGACGGAATAACGTGATATTAAGTGTGAAGAAAGCATTGTAAAATACCTTTTACCAGCTTGTGTGATGATTTGAGACAACTTTTCTTGAGACGACTGGAAACTGTCTTCCCATATCTGGCGATAGCAGTCGAACAGCGTCGTGATCAACTTCTCATGCGTGCCATCCACACCATCCTGCCAAAGTTCATAGGTGACATTAAGGCCTTGTATCACAAAGAGATAGGATCATTCATACAACTGATCATTCGATCAACGATTGATATCAATTGTAAATTCTTATAATAAAGAACCGACGATCAACATCGATCATAGCTTGCAATTGATACTGATGATAGCTTATGTGGATCTATTATAAATGTACAGCTAATTCTAGAATAATGCATAGGCTTCGATTCGTAATAGATAGCAGTCATGGTTTTACGAGAGAGTGATTTGTAATAGAGTGTAACACGCTCTTTTTGATACAGAGACCAGATTGGTTCACTCAACAGTCACTTTATGGAAGAATATGATTTAAGCTGCTACTGGTCACAAGATTCTAATAATCAATAGAATAATTAATCCTTGATGGCCTGTTACATAGTACAACACACCACAAGTCATTATCAGATAAACATAGAGCTACATGTATCTATACTTCAACTTTGTAAAGAAATGGTAGATGGATAGCCAAATAAAACACTGTGCTAGCAGCCCATTTGATTATTCAAAGAATGGAATGTTTAATGTGTCATTATCAAGCGGTAACCTGGTGGATAGTGAAGCAGCCTGGAATAGTTGTAAATACAGGTTCAGGTCTCCCATTAACCTCTTTTTCTTTTATTTCCCTCCTTTTATATAATTTCTTAGCTCATTTTTTTCTAACCTTTTCATCAATCAATCTTATTACTACAGAGATCAACAGCAAAACTAGCTGTACATTGTGGGACGATTAGTCCTAATATGGAAGGAGAATTACTTCCATCTCAGTAAGTATTCTGACCTTTTCATTCTCACAATGGTCGGCTGAGGTATTAGCTGTTGGCTTGGGGTTACCATGGTGATTTGCTGCAGCAGAAGAGGTGGAGGGGGAGGAGGAGGAGGTAGTTTTGGTGAGGAGGTCAAAAGAGGAGATGGCAGTGAAGAGGCATGTCTCTAACAGGACAATGGTGGCGCTCCCACCCTTTAGTCGAGACGAGCCTGTGATGGCTTCAGGCTGGAAACAAACACAGATAAAAAGAAGCATTATTCATTTTTTAACTCCTTCTCTGCCAGACTCCATACTGCTATATGGATGTGGTGTGTTTTACTAAATGTGCAACAACGCCCCAATAGCACATATAGAGAAAATGACAGTTATTTGAAGAAAGACCAGAATTCAATGAGAAAAGAATACGAAATCTGAAGTATGAATGAGGAAATGCTAGTTTATCTTCCTCACTCACTTTCTTTAGAATCCTGTCTTATTCAATATGAGTGCCTCCTCTTTCTTCTGCTTCATATACTTTTACTGCATTACCTGTTTAACACTGTAAAATTGATTTCTATTCTTTTTGCCCATGTAATATCCTTCTTCTATTCTCTCTTCTTAGCTTCTCCACACTGTTCTCCTACCAACTTTGCTCTTTCTCTTATATTCTCTCCTTTCTCTCCTTGTTCTACACTTTCTCTCTGTTTCTGTCCCTGTCCATTTGTCTGTCTATCTGTCTCTCTCTCTCTCTCCGTCTCTCTTTCTCTGTATTTCTATCATGTCTCTACCTTTTCCCTTCTCTGTGTCTTTCAAAACATAATACCCCTTGTATTTGATCAAAATTTGGATGACTGTCTATGATATGACATCAGCATATTAGCCGAGAATATGAGCACATAGACAGGAAAATATGAGAATATTGAGAGGGATGAAAAGAACATGGTAGAGGTAATAAAAAGGAAAGGAGAGTGAGGATATGAACGACAGATTAAGGAACATACCCCAATGACCGGATTGAGAATAAATCCCTTTCTGCTGTCTTGCAGCTCTCCTAATCTCTTGGCCACTACAAAGGGAAGAAGAACATTGACGGAAGGAAAAACACATTACAGAGGATTATACAAAGAAAAGCCAAAGATATTCCTTTTCTTTATACTCCTTAGTGATCTTTGATGTTGTTTCCATTGTATATCTTACTGAACTCATCAAACCATACCAGCCTACTCATAATCTTCGTTCTCAATCAAAAAATCTTCTTTCTGAAATTCGTGTAAAATCTAAGACATTCGGTGATAGAGCTTTTGCAAATACGGCACCCAATTTATGGAATAACCTCCCCCAAGGCATTAGATCATTGACAGACTTCGATAAATTCAAATCAAAACTAAAGACGCATCTGTTTGATAATTATTAGTTATTTTAAAATTTTCAAATTCTCACATAATCAATTTTTACTTTCACACGCATAGAGACTATTTGAATGGTATTATGCGTCTCTAAGAATTGAATATTATTATTATTATTATTATTATTATATGTTTTGTGTATTGTTATACCCTGCTATACACTGTTATGTCATTTATCCCATGGCTCTCTGGCTGTTCTTAAACTAAGAATGACTTTTAGCATGACTGGTGGCCCTTTCTTGTGCTAAAGCAGACTCTCCATGATTTTGATTACCACCAACTAAAATTAAAATCTAATGTTTATAAGTTAAAATTCTTGGTGTTAAATAGTTTCTTAATACAAAGTTTATAATTTGTCAAATTTGATTAAGATTGTTGGAAATTATGCTCCACTACGTTAAAACAGGAACAAATTGGTGTATCTCATTTAGCACAAGAAAGGGTGACCAGACGTGTATAAAGTCTTTCTTAGCTTGAGACTGCAGCTTGGTGAAACAACCCCCCCCCCCCCCCCCCCCCTCCTCCCTCCCACACACACCCCTGGTTAAATAAAACGTGAAATGAAATGAAAAAAAACAAAGAGTCTGAGTACCTGAATGGAAGGTCTGGTGCCATCCTTCAATGGTGGTGTCTCTGGCCAATGTGACGGGATTAAAACCCAGCAAGACCGGAGTGAAGACATCAAGCTGAGACAGACAGTGAGCCAGCTGACCAGCGATGTATGGTGCCTGAAAAGTGTCACACAGAAATTAACTCTTCACATTCTTTGTTGTTTTAGCACAAATAATACTATAGAGCAATGGATTATCTGGTACACAAACTCTTACATGTACACCATTCTCTACTGAGCCTACATATATGCGGGCTGACTTTTCTCCACTCAGATACTGAGCAGCGTGACTCCTGCCTAATCTGCTGTATGGACAATAGAGAATGATCTACAATTTATCACAGACAAGTTTTAAAGCATATTTGATTGCATTATTAAATCACTGCTGTACATGACTCATACATGAACTGTTCTGTACTGGGGAAACAATTAACCTACATTTTGCTGCTTTTAATATGAATTAGATGATAAAGTAAATTAAAGGGCATATACAATCAAATGGTGATCGTGAGTAATCTACGTACCTGCCAATGGTCCTAAATTCATGTATTGTCCATTTTAGAAACTTGATGAAAGTGATTTGACCACAAATCATGTACATTTGGAGAAATTAGTAATTAAAACACAAACCCTCAAATTGTTCGGCCCAAACATTTTGAGGATTTGTGATTTAATCACTAATTACTCCAAATATGGATCATATGAGGGCAAATAACTTTCAGCAACGTTCTAAAATGGACAATACATGAATTTTAGACAATTGGTAAGAAGATTGCTCACAATCACCTTTTGAAGGCCTTTTTGTCTTCCCATAACAGTATACTCCCTTTAAATCACTGCTGTACGTGACTCATACAGTTCTGTACTGGGGAAACACTTAAACTACATTTTGCTGCTTTTAATATGAACAAGATGATAAAGTAAATTAAGGAACATCTCTTAGAGCCTTACCGACAAGCCACATGTGATCCCGATGTAGAGGATGTTTGTTTTCCCCTCAACGGCCTAGAAGGACAGAGACATCAGCAGGCATCATATGAGCAGAAATTCATAACATTCATAACGTCTCTAACTCTACTCATGGAAATCATAACAAAGATTGCCCACTAGATGGTAAACAAAACAATTGTTCTATTTATAGCTGAATAATTGTTCACTTACGTCTAAACACACCATATTTGACACATAGAATTAAGGATTCATGCTTCATGGTAAACAAATGATCTGGCTAATTCCTGAATACATGTAACTGTTCACTTATGTCTAAAAAAACACACCAAATTTGGCACACATGTAGAATTATCAAGCACATGTGGATGATGAGCCCTCTTGAGTTTCGCTCAGGTGATGATGTATATCACGCAAACCTGGTCAAAAACAGGAAATGATAAGTACATACAGGGAAAATACACGGAGCTCAGGGCGATTTTGCCCCGAAATGCTTAAAAGAGACCTGGAAAATGTTAAAAGAGCCCCCCAAATTACCATAGACACAATTTAAAATCGTATAGCCAAATGGACAGATGTGCTCAAAAAGTAGCCCCCGAAAATTTTGAATTAATTTCCCCTGGGAACATACCTTATACACAGGCTGTCTACATGATATGCGTCTTACACTTCTGCTGGTGACACTTACAGATGGGTAAACTTGCAGGTAAGACCAATCAAAAGCAAATTTTGCACTTTTTTCATTAATTGGTGGCGTATATGAACACGGTTTAGGCACCAATGTGCTACCTTGAGTAGGTCGTTCCTGCCAGCCTCTGGGCTGTCTTCAAAGGCCTCCACGGAATGCGTCAGCCCTCTCTCCCCACCAGCGATCAGGTAATCAAAACACTGAGGGCGCCCCACACTTCTCAAGAAAGCATTCATCTTTGTCTGCAGGGAGATAGGAGGGAATGGGAGTTAGAACGCTGATCTGAAGAGAATGTCTTTGAATATTAGTGATTGAAAGAACTATGAAGTTCTCTGATACACATCATCAGTAGGGTGTATGCTGATTCCTGCAGAGTTTAAAGGGAATATACTGTACTGGGAAGACAATAGAGCCTCCAAAAGGGTGATCTTAAGCAATCTTCTTGCCAATGGTCTTAAATTCATGTATTGTCCATTTTAGAAGCTTGCTGAAAGTTATTTGCCCCTAAATGATCCAAATTTGGACTAATTAGTGATTAAATCACAAATCCTAAAAATGTTTTGATCGACCATTTTTAGCATTTCACAAACTCCAAATGTGGATCATTAAAGGGCAAATATCTTTCAAAAATGGACAATACATGAATTTAAGACCATTGACAACAAGATTGCTCACGATCACCCTTTCGAAGGCTTTTTGTCTTCCAGGTAAAGTATATTCCCTTTAATGACCTTTGCAAATGGGACACCCTGTCTTTATCAAAGATAAGCTGTGTTCATCTCACTATATTAGATACTCTGTAGCATGGGAATTGTTCAGTGGAATCTTAAATAGTGTTAATGATTTCCTTTTTAATTTTAATATATTGCACTAACATGCAGGATTCACAGGTACATAATTGAATATACAGTACGTGTACAGAAGCATACGTGTATGCATTGCAAGATGTACAAAGTCAGTTCAAGTGCAAACAACTTGATTCACCAGGCTCACGTCAGAATTATGACTTACTTTCAGTATCCATCAGACCACAAACAAGAATGTCATATCATGGTCATACTCTGTATGAAACATTTTATAACTCTCAGCCGCAACACACACTTTGTGGTTTGCTTCGAAGCGACAGAAGAAGCTGCGGAATGGATATCATTAATCAAAAGTGAGCCATCACTTCTGACAATTTTATCTCACCTGATACAATGTGAGTTGTGATTTGTCCCATAAAGTCATTTTTTTAGGCAATTAAATATGACCTCTGTTTTTCATATCAATTTAAAGCTAGAGTGTGCTTAAGACTTCTCATGAAATAAATACGGAAGCAATTATAGTTTACTATTAGGTATATGCGCACAACATTTTCAATATTTACATATGGCTTAGCAGTACTATGTGGATATCATATAATTATTTAAATCATTTTGAAATTTCGTTGAGATGATTCCCTCCAGTCTCTCATCTTTTCTTGATACTTACAGCCACGAAGAAGGCTAGTCTTCCAGACGTCCCACATCCACTCATGAGTATCAAACCTTCAGACGGATTCTGAGAGAGGAGTCAAGAAAAGTTCATACAAACAACATGACCCCATTGTTCACGGTTAGATTTTTCAAGCTCCATGCATCCTAGTGCAGTTAAAATGTCAGAAATTGCCAAGTGACAGCATAGCAGTAATTAAAGGAATGTGGCTTAAAGGGAATATACTGTACTAGGAAGACAAAAAAGCCTTCAAAAGGGGATCGTGAGTAATCTTCTTACCAATGATCTAAAGTTTATGTATTGTTCATTTTAGAAACTTGCTGAAAGTTATTTTTCCTCAAATGATCCACATTTTGACTGATTAGGGACTAAATCCCAAATCCTGAAATTGTTCGGCCCAAACATTTTGAGAATTTGGGATTTAATCACTAATTACTCCAAATGTGGATCATTTGAGGACAAATGACTTTCAGCAAGTTTCTAAAATGAACAATACATCAATTTTAGACCATTGGTAAGAAGATTACTCACGATCCCCTTTTGAAGGCTTTTTTGTCTTCCCAGTACAGTATATGCCCTTTAATTGCACCCAATATTACGGAATTCAAAGTTTATTTGTCTAATACAGCAGCTTACACAGGAGTCACACTGCATGCTCAGTATCTAAGTGAACAAAAACCCAGCCCACATATATGCGTGCTCAGTACAGGACGGGCTAAAGACAGGGTTGCCCTTTTGCAGGTCACAAAAACAAAATTTTTTTAAAAAAAAAACACAGAAAATGGAAGAAAATACTATAAAAGAACAAGTAGTTAAAACAAACTGATCAATCAATATAATTTACGAGTACCTTAATTACCTGCAGTATATTTTGTGCATGTCTTGATACAGCTTGAATAACTTCCACTGTATCATCATCACACAGTGCCTGTAAAGAGAAAGATTTTAGAAACATTTAAAGGTAGGGCATATAATCATCATGCATACAATACATACAATACAATACAATAATGGTTTATTCAGTAAATATTCAAAAGTTACAAACATTAAAAGGAAAATACATGCAACAGCAGCCAAGAGGCTGAAATGTTGATGTTTACAGAAATAGTAATACCATACATGTAAATACAAAGCAAAGAGCTCATTTCTGACACGACCTACACATATATGATTAAAATATGAATATAAACATTTTAAAGGTTTGGGTATGAATGGTTAAAAGAGTACATACACGTGGTATGGTTTAATACTGAGTAAACTATACAATATTAAAAATCATCATTTTATCGGCTGTTTAAGAGGTCAATGAAATATGGGATTGCATTGTTCCTAAATCATTTACATTTATATTGATTGAACTTTGGTATGTCTGACAGAAATATTCACATGTTTTTGTCTCGGTAGCCAATCTTTACATTGTGGGTTATTAGACAGAGAATTTAATGTGTACCAAACTCTTACCGGAAGTATACGTCCCAAGAGCAATTGACCAGATATCAGTATCGCGAGGTGATATCGCTTGATATCGGCTACATTATGCGATAGGGAGAATCGGCATGACTTGATGCCAAGATGGTTAAATCCCCATGAAAGCTCAGATATAGGCATTGAGTGGCACTACACACTCTTCATAGAGTTTGCTTTAGAAATTGTAAGAACTCATAATGCGTGCAGGTAAAAACAGACAGCCAAACATGCTTATACTTTTATTCAACATTTTTTCAATTTACAACCTTCAAGTCCCGATCATGTGGATGAGAGAACTCAAGAAATTGTCCCTCCACCCCTACCCTTCCAATTCATGATTATATTATGTAGCAGTTCATCTACCTTTAAATCCTCACCTTTCCCCCATCCACTATTTGATTTATACCAGTCTCTGTTTTGTCTCTCCCTCTCCGACCACATCATTAAGATCTTCTAAACATCCTCTCACCCGGCCAAACCACACTTGACCCACATTTTATCTGTACAAACAATTCCAAGTACTTTCTCTTGTCTCTTAGTGAAACCACCAGGCAGAGGCCACACCCCTAGCTTCTCCCATATTCTACATGTAAATGCTACCCCGAAAAGTTAAGCCACACCCCCAAATGTTGTATCTCACGTGGCTCTAGCTGAGTGAGGAAGGAGGAGAGTAGAAACCTTCACCAAGCGAAGACTTGTATCTTTATTCATTATCTGTATGTGGTGAATCTGGACCATGTGGACAATGTGATCTGTAAACGCATACATTGTACTCTCATACAAGTCTGATGTTCGTTATTCATGTACCTCTCGACGCTGCAATATTATTACAAACTACAGACACCGATCCCAAACACGACAATTAAGTGTTGGAAAAATCAAATGACTGAGTGATGAGTCAAGATTTTAAAATGCATTTTCCCTTAAAACAGATATAATTATTCTGATCCATTAAGTTGCATGCAGCATACAACAGACTAGATTTCCTTTTATTTTGTTTTTCCTAAATGTTGAGTATTTTATTTTAAGTCTGCAAAATGTCCCATGAGGCTTTAAACACAGAAACAAATTATCTGATTTAATGGTGACTGGAAGACCATTCTTCCTGTAATGAAGACTCACCATGAAATCCTCCCAGCCATTGAAGATTTCCTCCTCGCAACTATGAAGGCACTTGATGATATCTACAATCAAGCACTTAATTCATTAGTACTGCCATGAGTAATGTTACTTACATGATCTTATAAAATAGTTTTCCTCCATTTCCATTCTCATTAAATTTATAGAATCTTTAAACTATTATTCTATAAAATTTCTTTACTAGAATGTATTTTAAAAACAAATCCAATTGTTGATTATTTAAATTTTAAGTGTGTTGGGGGGGGGGGGGGTAGGTAGGTGATACTAATTTAGGGTTATGGTTGCAGAAAGTTTGATCAATATAGTAGTCATGGCAGCTTGATAAGAAAAGAAAGCACACCGGTTTCTGAACTTACAAGAGTATACGAACTTACGAGAGTAACAAGAAAAAAAAAACAGTTAGAGACAGAAGCTAAAGTTAGCCACCAGCAGAAGAAAGACCTGGAAATTACATTTTTCCAGTAGATCTGGTAACAACGGTAATAAAAACACTCACCTTGGGGTGAAGATGTGTCAATGTTCTTGCTCTTGGCATTAGACCGCTCTGTGATTGGACGACAGTCTTCATCCAAGTGCCTTCCATCTAACTCAGTGTAAACAACGCGAGCCATGGTATCAGTCACATAGCTTCGCCTCAACCATCAATTGTCTGCCTGTAATTGTAAAAAGACGAGCTGTCTGAAATTGAAAAGGGGTTTCAATAAGTTAAAACAAGATTCAACACAGTCAAAACAATCTCAAAAATATTAACTTTTGTAATTTATGACGATCATGATTTATGCAGTTTATGCCTATCAATCATATTTCTATCTACTTTAATTGGAGTAAATCTTAGTAAGTGACAATTAAGGAGTCTTGCCTTTTTGAAGGAATGAAGCTCCAACGTTTGTTGATGGATTCCTGAGCCCGAGGCGGAGTGAGAATCGATATGCGATATAGTTAGCACTAGACCAAGAAATCAGTCTCTGCAGGACGTTGGATCCGCTGAGATTGCATCTGGCTCTTCGGGGACATGTCCAAATATGTAATTTCGATTCAAGAATTCCCCGAATGAGACGATTATTCCTGTCTAGTTAGCACCTTCTATCCGGGCGTGTATGTTGCTGGCAACAATTAATTCAACGTACACTGACGTAATCATGGTAATAAATGAGCTCGGTAAATATGCCCCGAGGCCGAGTCTAATCTAAAATTCAAATAGATTTACAACTACATGTACAAAGTCCACGAAAGCGAGACCATGGCCTAGAAAAGCGCGGACAATTAAATTAACGATTCTTGGACTCTATCGAGTTTCGGTTGATTAATGACCGGCGAACTTGGTAAGGCATCGATGAAGATCATATGCCATTCATGCTGCTACATAATTCTGTAGTATATGTTCTTGGAGCTTTGATCGTCAGCGGGCGTCCTCGATGAGGCGCCCTATGTAAGGGGAATTCCCTAAGCTGGTCGGCCGTGACACTGTGTGCGTATTTACCTCAATTGCAGGCTTTTATTTCACACAGGTGGAGGAAAGACCAGGCTGGTTGTCCTTACTTGTAGATGCAGGCTACTTGTTTGTATCACTGTGTGGGCGAGAAATGAACTGCTAATATACCGCATTTTCCCTTGCTTTAACTTTGTCGCAATAATTTTATCCACAGTTTGATCTTCTAGTTCTACAAAGGTTCTACTCTTGGGAACTTCGGTTTTAATAAATTTGATGGAAACATCGAAAATGAATTGTAAGTAACTTCTAAATTTATTCCAGGTGTTAATGCTCTTTTATCCAGTCATATGCAAAGAGGTACTGTTAATGGGGTATTATGCATTTTACCGAGCTTGCCTAGTGTAGAAAAGACGAGTCAGAGAACTTCAACAACTTTCACGAGGAACGTGAACCCCACGCCGGGATTCCTCGTACTCGTACTACAGTCGGAGGGCAGCTAATACATGTAGGCCTAGTATGATTTGGTGAGGGGGGGGGGCATCATTCTCGCTGCTTGCGATTTGAGATGAAACCAAATATATGCATTTCGATATACTCTTAGTTTTACACTAAATCACACTTACTTTGTGTACTTTGTCTTTGATGCTTTATTATTTTCAAAATCATATTTACAGAGACATTTGAGTATTAAACACAATTCATTTTCAGTGCTAAGCCTGTTAATATTTGTTGACGATAAGGTTGTGGTCCTTAACGCTCCAGTGTTTATGTGTATTATCAGTGGGCTCTTCCTGATCGATTTTTATGGTGACTTGGTGCTTCAGAAAAAAAAAATGTAGTTTGCTTGTACTTGTTCATGTGATTTACTTTTGAAGTGGACTCTTTGGCATGTGCTACATATCTATCAGTTTCAGGTCAGTCTTGGACTCACTTGGCTCGGTGTACATGTACTCATTATTCTTTTGCAACCTGCAGTAAGTCTGATTGTGGGTATGTATGTTCTTGCTAATGTATGATATTTGACTTAAAATTTGTTTTGAAGTTTTTTTTTTTTTTTTTTTTGGTGCCTGTTGGACTGTGTCCCAGGTACTGACTTTGTCTTTGGTGTGAGCCACATTTTTCAGTTCAGTACTTGAACCTATGTGGCCCAATATTCTCATTATTTCCTTGCATATTGCTGTAAGTCTGATGAAGGTAGTGATTATGAGTCTAGTGTTTCTTTGAAATATTGCACCAGAATTTGATTTTACGATTTAGGCTTCGAAGCAAGTTTGCTCAATTAATTAAATTACGCTCTATCATTTCAAGACATAGTAAGGACCACTAGTCCAAGCTTAGTTTGTTTACTAATTATATTGAAGGTTAGACATGTCACTTGGTGCTGAAACATTAACTGACTTACTAGCAGCGGCTCAGACTCAGAGTCAAAGTCAGAGTCAAAGTCAGAGCATTGCTGCTGGTGCCCCAAATGAGTTGGATGAAATATGCATAGGATCATGCAACACTTTGTGCAAAAACTCTTCTGTTGACATGTTACAATGTGACTGTTGCCGTGGATGGATATGTTATAACTGCTTGCCATACAATAGGACTGAAAAGAAAATGTTGTCAAAGCCTGAGATACAGTGGAAATGTTCAGCTTGTACAAAGTCTCAGCATACTAACAGGTGTACTGGTAAGCAAGCTAGTGATCAGAATGCTCAGGCACTGTTACATGTTGATAGACTAGTAAGTATTGAGAACAAGTTGGACCAAACCATGCAAATGTTGTCAGCAAGTGTTCAGCTACTCACTAGTAAGATAGAGCAGAAAGCAGATAGGTCTGAAGTTGAAACTATTCAGACACAACTGACAACTGTTAAGTCAGAGCTTGATCTGCTGAAAGCAAATCAACCTTCAAACGAATCCGTAAACACAAATATTGCTCAGTGTGTTCGTGAATTGGCAGAGAGAGAGGAGAGGAAATTGAACGCTGTAGTATTTAATGTTAAGGAAAGTGATAGTGCCGACGCTGATACTAGAAAAGTAGAAGATGTCGAGCTTATTCAAGCGGTGCTAACCCAAATTGAGGCCCCACCAGTTACTATCACAGACTGTAGGCGTCTTGGCAAATACAGACGTGACACTGCAGCTACCAAACCTAGGCCGGTAAGGATTAGTACAGAGACGGTTGGTCAAAGAGATGCTATCCTTCAGTGTGCCCCTAAACTCAAGGATTTTCAAAACATGAAGCATGTTGTGATCCGTAAAGATCTTCCCCCTTTGCAGAGAGAAGAAGAAAATAACTTGCGCAGAGAATGGCAGAGAAAGAAAGAGGAGTCTATCCAACAAGGTGATACAACTGCTCACTGGGTAAGAAGAAGGGGGAAAGTGGTGAACATAGGTATGTTTATAAACGCAACACTAAATCAAAATCAGGATCAAAAAAAGGAGAGAAACAGGAGAGAAAAAATGGCAGACAATCTCACAAAAAAATCTCAGGTTCAGGTTCCTCCAAACCTAGAGAGCAGGGTGGATTTTCCGCAAATCAACCTGCAAACGTGAGTATCTTTGATATCAAATGTGTTTATACAAATGTAGACTCACTTCTAAACAAGAGAAAAGAATTAGAAACTGTTTTATCATTGTATCACCCTTCAATTATTGGTTTAAAAGAGGTAAAACCAAAAGACTCGTTTCCATGTTGACCCAGCTGAAGTTAAGCTGGATGATTTCGATGTTTTTCATAATCTCCATGATACTGGACGTGGAATTTGTTTGTATATTAAAAAAGACCTCAAAGCAGAGGCATATGCAGGTTTTTCTGAGTTTGAATTCAAGGAGGCGGTTTTCGCTTCTATAGAGTTACAGGATGGTGGTAATCTCTTAGTTGGTCTTGTTTATAGAAGCCCCAATGCAAGCGACCAGATAAATGATAAGTTGTGTTTATTACTTCAAGAAGTTGGTCAAAGCAGATTTCAAGAAGTCTTGATTTTCGGTGATTTTAATTACCCAGAAATCAATTGGGAATTGGAATCATGTTTGACTGGTGAAGATCACCCTGCCTTTAAAGGGAATCAGACCCGGCGCTCAAAAGGGCGTTATTCCATGTCCAATGACGGCAATGTTATTCGATAATTTCACCGGTTACGCAAATGCCATGTTCCGAATGCCCGAAGAATGTCGATTCTCAATCTAGGTATGCCGAAATACAGTTCGGCTCATGATTCGGCGGCTGTTCCCTGCTGGCTCCGCCCACTTGCATACGGTACTTCCAGCTAGCACTCACGTACGTAGACTAGTACTAGTAGTAGTACTCGTATGTGCTTGCATGCGTATGTAGCTAGCTGGCTGTGCATTGTGCATGCACGATAATGCAATCTGCGTGCATGCGGCGATCTATTTTTCCTGCGAAAGTGTGATCATCGTGAAAGGGCAAGCAACGCATATCCGCAATCTACCAGTTTGATTGACAGCGTTACTCGTCAAACTTCGGAACTAAGATGGCGATGATTGTGACGTCATCCAACAGCGCCCTCTTGAGCTCCGGGTCGAAATTCCTTTAAATTTTTGAATTGTACTAGAGATGCCTTTTTAGTTCAGCATCAGGTACAACCTACACGGCATCGCACTGGCCAACGGTCAAATCTTTTAGATCTTGTTTTTACATTGAATGAGAGTGCTATCACTGATATTTTAACTTCAGCCGGTCTTGGAAAGAGCGATCATTGTACACTTATTTTTTATTTAAAGGTCAAAGGTCATGCTAGACCAAATAGAGAACAACTTAATTGTCTATGGCAAAGGAGATTATGAAGCCATGAGGGATAAGTTCGGTGTTATTGACTGGCACAATGAGTTTACTGACAAGTCAGTGGAAAATTCATGGATCTTCTTCAAGAAAACATTGAACAATGTCATTAATCGATACACGCCTAAGAAACGACATGTAAACAAAGGGAAGAAAACATGGATTAAGGGTAAAACACTTGAGCTTGTTAGGGAAAAACACAGACAGTTCAGGAAGTGGCGTAACATGCTTAGTGTAAACAATATCGGGAGATATTCTCATACTGAACTGGAAGACCAGGAATTGCATTACAAAAGAGTAAGTAACCAGGCAAGATGGCACTGTAGAAAAGCTGCTAGTGAATTTGAGCACTCAATTGCTTCTAATGTGAAGAAAAATGCAAAAGGTTTTTGGTCCTATGTTAGATCGAAAACAACTCGTGAAAGTGTATCAAATCTGACTAAACCAGATGGTAGTAAAACATCTTCAGACCAAGAAAAAGCAAAAGTTTTACAGGCTTTTTTCTCATCAGTCTTTACAAAGGAAGATGAGATGGACATCCCGGCTCCTCCACTGGCTAGGTTTGATGCTCCCTTATGTAATGTTGAAATAACCTCAGGAGATGTGTTTAGTTTGTTGTCAAATCTTAAGTCTAACGAGACATACTTGTGGACAAGTATAAGGTGGTCTGCATTGGCAAATTCATGCACTGGCATGGGCTGGTAAATGCACGTTCATAAAACGATCGCCTTACCCATTGAGCCACAAATCTTCGCAGTCACTTTTCACGTAATGCCCGCGAGCAGTGGCTAGAATGATTAAGAAATCGATATTCAAGCTGAAATTTCACCATGATCCCGACATCTAATGAAAAAATGGAGACCACGTAGCCGAAAGCTCGGAGATTCAGCTACAACATACTCCATTTTCAGAGTGAAAGATCGTAACATAGGAAAAGATATAGCTCCTAAAAGATTGACATGTCATTTCATGATTTCAAATAAATGACCCTCCCGTTGACATTACACGTGAAAACGTCTGATTCTGACATTAATGCCTATAATCATATTTTTACCTTGAAGACGTTAACAAATTGAAAAGTTAAGGCAAGCCTGCCATAGAGCAATGTCTTAGGCACAACATACTGAAATTTGGGAGAAAATTGACAAACGATTACTGAGATATGCAAAAGCGGGTAAAAAAGTTCATGACGTCATAATTGAAAATTCATTTTTTCGATTCATATGGCAATATGATGACGTTACCATGTACTTACCGGTAAAATGACACATGAAATGACATCTACATTTCATACTTTTTCCAAATATTAAAAAAAAAATTGGGGGTCACCGGCCATTCTGAAGAGCTATGGCCGATTGAAGGTAGTCATGTTTTTTGCAATATTTGCACACAAAAACGTATTGACGCACGCGCAGACTTTGAACTTTGACGCACCTGCACGACCTTGTTATTGCATGGAAATGGCTCAAAATGACAGGATGTGTTGTATTTAGTGTCAGTAACATGAATCCAGTATAAAAACGGAATTTTGACGTTTTGTTTGCGTTACGCACGGAAAAACGCGCGAACGCGCGCGCACGCACGGAAATTTTTGAAATGCTTGAAATTGCCTGAAACATATATATGCAAAACAATTTTGAGTTGATTCTGAGCATTTAAAAATTTTGCGCGCGCGTTTTTATTTATTGAGATTAATTGGCTTATCATTAATTTCATGCATGTCAAATTTCATTACATATCAATGATTGGTTCAAGAGATATATCCGATAATCAATTTTCATTAAATTGCTCGTAGATGACGTCACGATGACGTCATGACCTTGAAAATGTTGCTGGAACATGTTCATGTACATGTTCATGCACGATGAAGATTTCATGAAAAATGGCCCATGCATTGAAGAGATATCCATGCCACAAAAATTTGGAATAAAAATAAATAAATAATAAATAAAGAAAGAAAAATCGGACAAAAACAAGAGGTGATCTGCCATGGCATGGCAGACCACCTAATAAATCTCCAGGGCCAGATAATTTACATCCTTATCCATTGAGAGAATTAGCAGAAGTGTTAGCTTTGCCGATATCTTTACTCTTCCAAAAAAGCATGGAAAGCGGACAGCTACCATTAGATTGGAAATCGGCTAACGTGTCACCCATTTTTGTCTCGCCCACCGGAGGAGAAGGCGAGACTAAGGGATCAAAATGGCGTCCGTCCGTCGTCCGTCCGTCGTCTGTCCATTGTCCGTCACAAATGTTAAAGTTTACCTGCAAGACTCTCTTATGATCCATAACTTGGCAACTGTTACAGCAATGGCAGCCACACTTGGTTGATAGAAGCACTAGGGGTATCTTCATGTTATGGTGTTGTCAGAGGTCATGTGATGATGTCAAAGGTCATTTGAGGTCATATATTAAAGAGTATGTGCAAGACTCTCTTTTTCTATGTTAAAGTTTACCTGCAAGACTCTCTTTTGACAAATAACTTCACATGGGTTGCTTGGATTACAACCTAACTTGGGTCATAGATGCTCTGGGGGTACCTTCATGTTATGGTACCGTTGGAGGTCACAGGATAAGGTCAAAGGTCATTTGAGGTCATACGTTAAAGTTTACCTGCAAGACTCTCTTTTGACAAATAACTTCACATAGGTTGCTTGGATTACAACCTAACTTGGGTCATAGATGCACTGGAGGTACCTTCATGTTATGGTACCGTTGGAGGTCACAGGATAAGGTCAAAGGTCATTTGAGGTCATACGTTAAAGTTTACTTGCAAGACTCTCATCACACATAACTCATCACATGTTGCTACAATGGCAATCAAACTTGGATGATGGATGCACTGGGGGCACCTGCATGTTATTGTGCTGTAAGAGGTCACATGATAAGGTCAAAGGTCATTTGAGGTCATACATTAAAGTTTACTTGCAAGACTCTTGGTGAAGGCTTCCTAACTTGTGCACAGAATTGTGTGAGCATGTGTGAGCATTACTGATGTAGATTTAGGCAAACATTACTCATGCACATTTATGCAAATTTATTCAAAGTCACTATTTTGCACCTGATTTTGATGTAACTTATTCTACTTTGTTCACTTTACATGCATGCCTTATTACAATAATAATGTTCAGCATTATTCATGTCTGTTGACAAACTTTCTTATATTAACGTATCAATTTTAGAAACTTTATTCCATGTTCAGTTTTCAACTGCAGCACTAATTTTAACCTTTTTACATTTCTATGCCCCCCAGAGACAAAGTTTATTTCGCCTCTATTGTGCAACTGATTATCATCCTGTTTTGTCTTTGTCTAATCTAATAGAACTTGGTGGAGGCTTTTTATTCCATCTCAAAGAAGGGGGAAGGTGGGGGAGGGCGAGTAGATAGAGGAAGTAGCATTGCGTGAAATAGCCCTTCTCATTTATGGAATGTTACATTCTATGGCAGATATTTCACAATCAGCCAGGGATACAATTCTTTTGCGTAGCAACGGAGATCGCGATATTAAGCAAATAATCAACGTCGGTGAAGGTAATGGGACGAAATATCACTTCCGAGGCGATCTGGATGTAGCTATCTTTCCGAAGCTTTTAGCTGAGGAAAGATAGCGTATACATTCAGACCGCCGAGGAAGTGATAGTTCGTCTCATTGCCTGAAACCAAAAGTTGATTATTTGCTTTATATTCCACATCTGATACCAACAATCTATAAAATAAATGACAATTTAACGTACAAAAGCATTCGTGTCGGTGCGGCTACATATTCACGCGACGCTCCGAAATCCGGAAGCAAATTGACTTTGTGCACATTGCTATATAGACTCTACAAATTCAAACGAACACTATGACATGGTGATGCTAATTTGTAAGATTTTGACGGAAAAGCAAGAAGTAATCGAAATTCTCTTACCTGTGCGGTATCGGTGAGAACATAGATCCTCCGAGAATACTCTTTATAATTCTAATGAATTACAGGCAAGTGAAATTCTAGGTCAATTTTGGTATGAGGTGGTAGAGAATTGCACACTTGCTTTGGTGAAATACTGTGTGGGGGAAATGGAAGGCTTGCACTGCTTTGTACGTACGCGCGCGGCGCAGCGCGCTATAACCAAAAATTTTAATTTCCGCGCGCGCACCGCGGTGTCGTCTGCGCCGATAGCCCGAGCTACGCACTTTTATTTCGCGCGTACTCAAAATATTGATCACGCGTTAGGACTGTGAGGAGTGAAGAGATCAGCGAAACCAAAAAGTACTATCACCTACAGTGTAACGAACTTTTCTGCTCAGGTGATCAGATGGGAAAAACTACGCTTCATCACGTGATCAACTCTTGACCAATCATATAGCAACATTCTTAGTATGTGGAATATAATTCTGGTTATTTTTGCAAGTGGGCGAGACACAATATTGCTAATACCTTGTTAAGAAAGGTAGTAAGACAGACAGCAAAAACTATCGACCGGTTAGTTTAACATGCATTATATGTAAAATCATGGAAAATCTAATTCGTAAAAAGTTGTGTGATCACCTGACAAGTAATGACCTGATTTCCAGGCATCAACACGGCTTTGTTGCTGGCCGATCTTGCATCACAAACCTCTTAGAGGTACTCAATGATTGGACACAAGCGTTGGATGAGGGCGGAACAATTGATGCTATATATATGGATCTAATGAAAGCTTTTGACACCGTCCCTCACCAACGTCTTCTTGTTAAGTTGGAATCTCTCGGTGTTGGTGGTAAACTTCTTTCCTGGTTGAAATCTTTTTTGATTGGTAGGAGACAGAGGGTTGTAGTCAGTGGAAAGGAGTCCTCTTGGGGAGAAGTAGCGAGTGGCGTGCCTCAAGGTAGTGTGTTAGGTCCGACCCTTTTTTTGATCTTTGTTAACGACCTCCCTGACACAGTTCAGTCGAAGGTCACTATGTTTGCTGACGATACAAAGTTGTATGTTCGTTCTGACAAGAGAGATTCTGTTGTGCAACTTCAATGTGACTTGTTGAAAGTGGAAGAATGGGCTGCAAAGTGGCTGCTTCAATTCCATCCTGAGAAGTGCACTGTTTTAAAACTTGGGAATCAAAATCCAAATATGCAAACAGAATATCATATGATGAGTGAATCAGGTGAAGTAGCTCTAAGAGAAGTTCATGTTGAAAAAGATCTAGGAGTTTCAGTAGACTCAAAACTGTCTTTCAAAAATCAAGTCTCCCAAGCAAGCTTGAAAGCTAACAGAGATTTAGATATCGTAAGAAGGACGTTTGTGAATCTTGATGCTGCTACGATGCTGTTTTTGTTTAAGGGTCTTGTCAGACCTATCTAAGAGTATATGGTCAGGCAGCATGGTCACCCTATAGAATAGGAGAGCAGAGGAAGTTGGAGAGTGTACAGAGGCGTGCAACTAAAATTATTCCGGGGTTTAGTCATTTGACTTATCGTGAGCGCCTCATGAAGCTCAAACTGCCAACTCTTGCTCATAGACGTAGGAGGGGTGATATGATAGATGTTTTTAAGTACTTGACCGGAGTGTACAACACTGAACACAATCTGTTTCACCTGGCACACAGAATGTCTAGAGGTCACAAATTGAAACTAGACAAGCAGTACTCTCGTCTTGATATGAGGAAGTATTTCTTCAGTAACAGAGTTGTTGATTTGTGGAATAGTCTTCCTGATTGTGTAATCTCAGCAACTTCTGTGAACTCTTTCAAAAATAGGCTTGACAAATATTGGATTAATAATCATGATCTTCTTTATGAGCCTGTATAGGCTGTATGTATTTTACACACTGTCCTGACCCACATACATGTTAATGTGATAAGTCAAGGAAACTGTTTCAATCTACGATCGATGAACAGGCGAAGTCCTACAATCATCGTTGGATTAAAGTAAAGTAAAGTAAAGTAGAAGAATTCTATTTTCTTTTACTTTAGGCTACCCTAGATGTTTAATGGAACTAGGTCCGAAAAAAAAGGGACTGCCATTTAGAGTCTTTGTTTCGATCACATTTTTTCGGAACGTGCATGATGTCGTGCCGAAGGCATGCGTGTCGCGATCAAACTGACTTCTGTGGTCTGCATCATTTATGCATCATTCCAACTCTTTCTGTGTTCATCTGTGAAAGTGCTGTTTGCCACAATGATAATGAATTTGAGTGCATGCATTCTCTAACAGTAGCACGTTACTTGATACTAGATGCAGTAATCCCTTAAAGCAGCTAAAGCAACTGGGATGATTTTGTGCTGTTGTGTCGTCAGATGTTGTACAGTCTTTGTGCAAAAGTGCAAAGGTAACCAGCCCACAGTTGTATGCGTGCGAATAACTAATAGGTACTGCTGTCCTACTTGCCAAAAGAAAGTGATACAATGACATATGAAATTTGTTGATTTAAAGAAAGATCTTTTGTCATATTTTCATTTCCAGAGCTGAGCTGGGATGGCAGAAGGGAGCAGCCTGTTTGATGCCTGCTGGCTGGTTCTGGTCGCTGTTCTGTGGGGCATGACTAACCCCTTCTTGAAGAGAGAGGGCGCTGGCATCGAACGTGTGCAGCAGAGCAATGCAATCATGCAGTTCTTGTATGAAATGAAGCACCTCTTCTTCAATTGGAAGGTGAGAAGGAAAGAAGATTAAACCTGTCTAAGATTAATGGATGTTGTTTACTATCAGTCAGGCATTCATTCAGTCATCCTTCTCAACTTAAGCTTACGGCCAGCACCAGAGATAACACAATTTTGCAGTCCTACCCTGCTCGAAAAAAAATATTGCAAAAATATTGCAAAAATATCCAAAAAATCACCCAAAAAATATATTTTTAGGGTATTTTTGTTTTAAAAAATACCCTAAAAATATAATTAAAAAATACCCTAAAAATATATTTTTTTCGTACGTTTTTGGAACGCGAATACTGTACGTTAAAAATATATTTTTAGAGTATTTCTCTTATGTCAAATTTATGTGACCAAAAATACTCTAAAAATATACTTTTTAAAATGTTCAAATACACAAGAATCCCAGATGAATCAACGTCATTAAAAATATTGATCTACACAAAAATGTTGATAGATTTTATTCCTTTTAATTATTTTAGGATATTCCAAATCATATGGCTGGCTTAGTTAGCCCTAACTTACACTAGTACTTAATCTAATCCCATCCTATTCCTATCCTATTTCGTACTCTTTCAATCACACACATTCATATATATAGTAGTACGTTTATAATTATATAATTATATTGGTTAGTATAACTTACATAAGAAGAACATTTTTTTGTTGTTGTTATCATTATTGTCTTCACTTAAGTAGGTGGCATTCACTATTTTATGTTTGAACTTCAAATAATTTATTGGTATATACTTCAATACTTATTTTATCTGGTTATTTGGAGGTTATATGTTGAAAAGTACAAAATTATAACACACATGAAGAAAGGCCTAATGAATATTCATGAGCATGTCAGTTAACAAAATGTTTTCAAGTACATGTAGTAAATGTCCTGTATTGATGTACCACTTGGGTCATACAGTGATTGCTTGAAGTGATAGTTAGGATTAGACTGAATTGGGATTATTACATATATGAGATTAGGATTATTTGTCTTTTTAATAATATTACATTCATATTATGCAAATGGTTGGCCCAACGTCAATTTGCTATCTCGGGTGTTAATAATGAGATTTAAAAATACCCGAAAAATACTCCTTGTAGTTGAAACTGACAAAAATACCCCCAAAATACACTATTTTTAGGATATTTTTTTATAAAAAATTTCAAATTCACAAGAATGCTGATAATGAAGATTAAAAAATACTGAAAAAATATTCCTTATATTTGGTATTCTAAAAAATACCCCAAAAATACGTTTTTAAAAATATATTTTTAGAGTATTTTTCAAGAAATATCCTAAAAATATGCTATTTTTGGAGTATTTTTCAGAAAAATACTCTAAAAATATCCAGTTAAAAAGAAAATACCCAGAAAATATCCGGAAAATATGTAAAAAATATATTTTTCCGTTGGCAAAAACGACTAGGGTAAGGGCAGACGACCAGAAATGTGACACTACCTTCATGTACACAAATCCTATGACTGGATCCTGCGATTTGATACGGGTCGCGGTCTCATACAACTGTTTTCATCACGAGAGAGGTTTACGGTACACCATGTGTAAAGTCCTGGGGGGACTGAGATGAGAAAACGTGGATAGAATTGAAGGTGAAATGGAAAGGCGAGAAAGTGGAGATTTGAAAGTAGAGTATTCTTTCGTAATGAGTGTCGCTCTGTGTGTGTAGACTGCCGGATGGGGCGGGACTATTTTCATGTCATATCTGCTGTAGCCTTTATGCTCACATGTCATTCTTTTCGTCAGCACAATCGAGTGTTGACAAGATCTTGGACATACATGAATATTGGTATTAATAATCAATTAGCCCAATGACAGGATGTGTGATGTTTCACCCGTTACTCATGATTACATTTTTGGGATTCACGAAACCAGGTCCAAAAACAATGTCAATGTTTGCCATGGATACTGCAGTAACCAATGAAAGGGGTGTGGTTTAATTGAGCCCTACAAGGAATTTCAAGTTTATTCATAGCCTGTTGGGTATTGTCTGTACTACAGCAGATTATGAGGAAGTCGCACTGCTCAGTATCTGATTGGAAAGAAGCCAGCCTGCAAATATGCAGGCTCAGTACGTAAAGAATGGGTTAAAGGTACATTCAGTGTTTATATTTATTCTTATCATTGCTCATCCTCTCTAAAATGGACTCTTGTTCCTGCTGTTTCAAGTACATTTACAAAGAAGCTTCGTAAGATTTATGGATATATGGTTTGGGAGGGTGTTTGCACTATAAATTCATTCTGTATGCAAATGAGAGATATAAGAAACTTGACACAAGTTCAATTCATTGTGGAGAGTATAGTGAGGAATGTCAATCTAAGTCCGGATGCCCAATGCATGTGGCAATGTCTAAGAGATAATAATAATAATACATTCCTGTGTTTTGCTTTCTCTTTGCAGTACCTGTTGGCCTTCATGGTAAACCAGAGCGGCTCTGTGATGTTTTACCTGACACTTGCATCCGCAGGTACACCTACATGTAGATACTAGGTGTTAACAAAATAAATTACAACTAAAATCAAGCTGAAATTAACACATTATATTAAAGATGTTAGTTTTCTTTAAATTAGGTTTTGTGACATTTCATCAATTAATATGATATTAAATGGTGTTTGATAAAATGCCACAAAATTTGCTTCTAAAAAAACTGTCATACCTCGACTTTATGTGATGCCAATTTCAGCTTGATTTGAGGTATAACTTATTTTTGATTTTCCAAAATTGTCAAAAAAAAAATGTTTAACACCTAATAAGCTATTGCATGTTATCTTCTTACTAGTCAAGATTACAAATGTTTTCTCACACCATGAGATATTTGGAGTGATCTGTTTTTCAGACATATTGCTCAAAAAAACTCTTTGGTATCTGTGTGTACTTCTTGGGCAGAAATGGTATACATTGAAATGAATAAACTGTACATACAGTACTCTATAGGAAAGAAAAGTCTATTCAATTTTGTATTCAATTTCAACAACCATCCAAGATCAGACCTATGTCCTAATTTAACAAAGCAATGACAGCTTGATTAAACAATTAGCTCTGTACAGGAAGTAGGAAAGTTTTCATAAACACTCCAGATTATTGTATTGAACAATTGGAATAAGCATGAGGCATTTATGTGTATGTAACATGTTTGTGTATTTATATTTTGAGTGCTCTTCATGAAGAAACAAGTTAATTGGAAAAGAGGAAACTTGGATAATGGGGATACCATTTCAATGAAATCTGCCTTCATATTTCATTTTCTGTGCTTGCAGAGCTGTCCTTAGTTGCCCCTATCACTAACTCACTGACCTTTGTCTTCACAACTCTGTCCGGCAAACTGCTTGGTGAAAACATCGGAGGAAAGGGTATGTCTGCATGATACGTAGCTTTTAGAGCTAATAGTGCTTTTATCTTGGGGAAATAATAATTTCTTAATTTTATAATGATATGTAACTTTTGTATTTTGATATTTTGATGTGATGAAAATAAACTTGAATTTGAACATGTTTTATTTCTATTGGTCAACAAAAAAACTTTATGGGCATGCTTCCCACATGATTTTCCGTACACATTTGTCTTATATTTAATGCATAATGGTACTTAAGGTCAAATGGTACAAGTTGGTTTATAACTTTTGAATTTCTGAATTTTTCTTTCTGTTAGTCAACAAAGAGACCTTCAGTTCCATAATCTTTCTTATCGTTGATGCAGAAAGATATCAAGGCATTTTGCAAATATGATTATAACTTCTGAATGGGCCTCTCATCTGTATTTATTCATGTTTTGTGTTTTTATGTCATTCTGTAAACCTTACAAATATGCCTGCTAGTTTGTCAAGCCTCTTGCTTTCTCTTCGAGGAAATGGTCATCTTCTGGCTTTACTTTCTTATGTAACTTGTCTACTCTGATGTTTTTGTACCTTGATGAAAATAAAATAAATTTTGAACTATGTTAACCTACAAAAAGACATTCAGTCCCATATACTTTCTGATGTTTAATGCAGAAGTATATATAAGCATTGTACAGGTTGGTTTATAACTTCTAATTGGATCTCTCTTCTTTTCTGTCTGTTGGTCAACCCAGAGACCTTGATGGGCATGCTACTGGTCATCGTGGGGGTCAGTCTCTGCCTGGTCGATAAGGCCTGAGAGATGGACGGTGTGGACGTCCACTACATAAATCTGGCACCTCTTTCCATGCCGGAAACAGTGCTGCTCGATGCGGGTTATGTGAAGTACGACAATACACAGCATGTGAAGACTTAACTCTGGCCTATCAAAGTGCAGTACTTGGAGAACTCTATATGTTTGAAGTTAATGGAGCTAAATTTGCTAACATGCTCTTACACTCTTACAGAAGTGTTTAGGGATCCTCTTAAAATCACAGGTAGAAAAGAGCAAGCTCTCGTGCCTGCTCTGTCGCGAGACAACTTTTAGAACTGTTTTAGAATTGTTAGAACAAAGCAATGTCTCAAAGCTCTAAACAAATCTCCCTTTGAAGTCAATGATTGTGGATGTTAAATGTAGAGTACAGATCTGTACAGTCTGTAATATGGAGGATGACACCAAATCACCAGCATGGTGCTGCTGCGAGATGTGCAGTCGTTTCTTGTGTGAGTTGTGTATCAGTGATCACAGGAAGATCAAACTCACTGCGTTTTAGTAAGCATTGACGATGGTTAATGCCCTGTGTTTCATCAATATGGACTGATTCCATGAAAGCTTTCACCTGATAGGGGATTTGCAATCTTACCCTTTATTATCTTTGTGTACTTTGTCACATCTTCAATCTCATGATCAAACCCACCATGGTCAAGCATATTATGACATCTGAAACATACGGATGGTTTACACGTCGTGCACACTCATTCCTTTTCTTCTTGTGGATGTTAGGTTCACTTTCGCTCGATCTTCACTATTGCCGAAGGATGGGAAGATGATGAAAGTTGAACCCACTCTTTACAAGATCATAGCAGGAATAAACAAATCTTGATATCAGGGAAGCTAGCACCCCACAAATCAGTGAGATGATCTCATTGTGACTGCCTCCGACAAATAAATGATGACAAAGACAAGTTCTGGTGCCTACTCAGTGGAAATCCACACCGGTACGATCATCTAAGTGCTTGCATGCTCGTCAAGCTGTACTTGGCAAGACTTGGCCGTAGCTTGACCAGATCCCTCAACTTCATTCGGCTTCTGACTCTGGGCGCCTGCATTGCTTTTACTTGTTTCAGTACGATACTCGCGCAGGACCGTAGGGTGGCGCTTACCACACACTTCGCACTTGTGTCTATTTCTGCAATCTTTGGAGAAGTGATTCTTCCTCAAGCACCCAAAGCAAATCTGTTTCTTTTGAATGAATTCTTTGCGGTCGACCATGGATTTGGCTGCAAAATCTGGGCATAACTCCAGCCGATGTTCAGTAGACGAGCAGAGACTGCATTTCTTCTGGGTGAACTCCTTGGATTGACCTTGCACAGCCAGCTTGGTCTGCTCCGACCCGTTGCCTTTTCCGTGTACCCTTTCTTGGGAACTCCTTAGGGATGCTTTGTTGCTCTTTTCCTTGTCCTTGGTGACAAAGGTAGAGCCCTTACTTCTGTGGACACTCTCCTTTCTCTTTGAGTCTCCTCTCTTGAGCATCTCACTCCCTCTTAAAGCTCCAAATGAGAAGATTGAGTTATTAGCAATTCGGGCCTCCTTGGACACAAATGTAGCGAAGTCTGCAAAGGTCGGGTACCTGCCACATTCCTCGAGATAATCAGTGACTAACCGATTCCACCTAGCAACAATCCAATCTGGCAGCTTGTTCAGAAGTTTCTGGTTTTCGAGACAGTCGTCCAGGACTTGCAGACCATGGATGTAAGGGATAGCATCATTGCAACTCTTTAAGAAATCTGCAAACTTCTGTAGGGCTGGAGCATCCTTAGGACTGATCTTCGGCCATCTAGTTAGCTTATCCCTGAATGCTTGCTGTACTTTGAAGGGGTGGCCATACCTGTCTTCAAAAGTTTTCCAAGCGCCATCATATGCCTCTTCTGTAGCGCCAAAGAAGAAACCTTCGATAGCGTCCTTCGCGGGCCCACTGACGTATTGTTTCAGATAGTACAGTCTTTCCTTTGCTGGGATTCCGCGGTTTTCTATGAGCGTCTTGAAGCTTCTTTCAAAGTCGACGTACTCCAGTGGATTCCCACTGAATGTGCGTGGCACTGCTCAGCTGCATGCTTTCTCCTAACACCCGCGCGAAGCTGTTGGTATCAAAAACATGTGGTGTACTGCTGTGTTGTGGTGACACAACTTGCCGTTCATAGCTGGAGGACATTTTGGCGGGACCATCTTGTATATCTGCATCTTCACTTCCTGGGGATGCATCCTCAATAACAGACTCAATGGTGAAGCTGTGACTTTTCCCATTGTCAATTTCAGCCTTCTGATAGACATCCAATTGAGCCTTGATTGCCTCCACGTCTCGTGCTTCCTCCAGCCTTTTTATCTTCAAACGCTCTTCTTCTATATGGGCATCCTGCTTTGCCTGCACTGCCTTTGCTGCTAATTCAGCCTCTAGTCTTATCACTTCACTTGTGATGGACTTATCGTCACCTTTGGTGCTCATTGATACACAAGAGCCATAAACAGACTTTGCGTAATCGTGCCGTAGTAAGTCCTGTGCCAATTCCTTTCTACTGTTACTGTCAAAGGGACCGTTCAGAGATCCTAGTACTTCTTCTAGAGTATTCAGGGCGTTCCGTACCATTGCTTTTGCACGATCCATTCTTTCACGGACTTCTTGGATGGGTGTTCTAAGTCTACATAATTCATCGTGAATTTGCGTTAGGTCCTGTTCTTCCGACTCTAACAGTGAAATGTGCATCTTTATGACCTCTGCTTCCGTTTCACTTTTCACAAGGTCTCTGGCCTTTCTCACACTGCTCTTCAGTGTCCCATAACATTTGAAAAACTTTCTTTCCCTTTTCACGATTTCCTCATCTGTATAGCTAGCCATCGTAATCGTTGGCCTTCTCTCTCTAGAGGACTTTCGGGTTTCAGGGGGTTCTTCCTGGGCAGCGTTTCCTGTGGGCGCTTGTACTTCAGACTGCACGTCTGCTACTTCTTCCATTGCCTCCCTTTCACCAATAGGGTTAGTTTGTGACATTTTGACATGAAATTACACATGTAAGACGTCATACAAGTATTTCTGCATCAATGGGTCATAACTTTGAAACTTAAAATGGGGTACAGCAATGTAAAGTACCTTCATCCATTCACTTGCAATGCATATTACCAATTCACACAAATATCATAATAGCACACTCAATTTGCCACAATGCTATATTACCTGATACTTGTACACATGCAGCAAAGCAAAAAATTCCTAAATCACATGTGTATGTTTAGGCAGTTTACTCTGAATGACTCTATACACACGATGGACTACGCTCTGTGGCAAATGCACATTCTATGATAGACGCGTTGCTATACATGTAAGGCATGAACATTGCATCTCATATGAGTTGTAAACTTCAACATAACTCAAGTAGTATGTTTCTCAGAAGCATGAAAACATAATAATGGCACTTTTCTATACCAGACCTTTGTGAGAAAACACACTGTGTACAATTTGATCTTATGTTTTCCGGAACTTAGAATGCACTGTTTCATCTGCACATTAAAGCAATCATGCACATATATGAAGCGCGGCTTGCAGGTGAACATATCAAGCTTAACGATTAACTTTAGTGTCCATGCGCTTAACTTCATTGCATCACGACCAATTATGACTATCGACGATACTGTAAATCTTGATGCTTTCGACGATTAGACATCTCGAATGTGTCGCCTCGATTATGAAGTACTACTGGTTCCGCAGCTCATACCCAGGACTCTAGCGCTTGGCTGTTGTTGATCACTGCAGCTTGCTTCTCGATGTGCACCATCTGGGGCTTTAGTGTTCTTACTGTGACTGCCTCCGACAAATAAACGATGACAAAGACAAGTTCTTGTACGGGCGTAAATATCATAGTCTTTATGTTCGTACTGTATGCGGACTAACAAGTAACAAATGTTGCGTGACTGTAAGTGCTGACGGCAGGAGTGGAATGTGGAGTGCTGAATGTTGAGCACCGAATAACGAGTACTGATGCCGACTGCCGAATACTGAATATCGAACGCCGTAAGAACTGTATGCAAACAACACACAAATACACACTGTATGCAAACAACACACAAATAACACACAAATAAGCATTTCTTAGAAGAACAATTTGTGCATTATCTTCGTTTGGTATGCACCTTGAACAAACTGACTTATATCAACATATGATACAATGTAAAGTGGTAACTCATACAGTATTTACCATTAAGGAGGTCAATTGAGACCGACGTGTGTTTCTACCTTAACCAATACCTTATATCTGATAATCTGAATACACAAAACGATGTCTGCACAGAGGTGCGCAGTATTCAAACCAAAACAAATACCTTGTTATATCAGGTATTTCTCACTAGTTGATCTCTTTTTGACGAAGAACACTCATTAAGATAGCTGGATGTTTTGTTCATACTCCAAAGCAAGATCCCTTGCATGGCGAGTGCTGAGATGTTTGGGCTCTTGCGCTTGAGGTAGTCGAAACCAGCAAAAACCCTTTCAGCAGCGACATTGTCTTTTGGGCATGTCTGTGTTTCCTGGATGATGTCATCTCCATGGTCATGGTATTTAATTCCCACCAGGGAGATGGTCTTCTAGTTGGCACGTGATGCAGACATACATGTTGTGAAGAATGCTGCTCAGTGCTTGTTTGGTGTTGAATTCTACATCCTCGTCAACATCAGCATATAAGGCTTCATGAATGTCATCTTTGTCATGAAGAATATCGTCAAACATGACCGCGCTATCATCCAGTAAATCTTGTGGGTTCTTCATCCAATTGCTAACACATTCATGAAGCCGAGTATAATATCGGGTTGTATCCATAACGGTGATCTCTTGTTTGCCGAGCATCTTCATCAGCGGTGAGGTGATATGTGTATTGATGAGACCCATAGCCCAGATGCCACCAACAACAATCTTATCTTCCAGGTCGTATATTACTGATCGAATAAGCTGGTTCTTTTGTTTGTTTGGTGGGAGGTTGTTATGGACTGCTTTGATGTGGCCTTGCTGATGGTGGAAATAAACGGCACCGCCATTTTCGAATGGAACATTGAAACGATTTCCTCGATATGCCTTCATTTTATTGGTAGTACCAACTTCGTTGACGTGGTCATTGAACTCTATGGGACAACCAGCTTGGGCATTGTCATCGGGTCCAAATGCCTCACAAACTGTCCGTATGGCTAAAAATGTAGCTGATTCTTTTCTGCTCCATGGTAGATGCTTTTCTCTCCCAATCTTTCCCCCACTTGCCTCTACAGACTCCCAGTCACTCAATGCTGCCCCTGCATATTCCTGCAGGTTAAGCACCAAGTGCTTAGCGCAGTACAAATCGTTGACAGTTGTCATGCTTCGTTTCAGTTCAGGGCTTAATTTGTCCCAGTCTTTGGTGACTTTGGCGACTGTTGTCTCTCGCCACTCCTCCAGCAGTTCAACAAACTTTTTGTTGACCACACATCGGTCTGTCATGGTATTCTTCACTTTTAAAAGTAACTGAGTGACTGTTTCCTCATTGGCAACAACGTTCTCAATAGTCAGCAATTGTTCCATCGCGCTTATAGTTTCCTGGAGAAGAATCTCAGTTTTCGGTTTCGACCTCAGTTAGTCCCAGACGAAAGGTCTGGCCCTTGTCAGTACTGACCAGCAAGGCAACATATGGAACATGCTTTTTGGATGTTCCATCTGTCTGCATGGTCACCGGATTTTTGGTGCTTTCAATGGCTTCCTTGGCCACATGTTTCGAAAGCAAGGCCTGTTCAAAGGTCATGTATCAAATACAAGTGGGCTTTGGGAGTTTGCCACAGTCCAGGCCTGCAACACGCTGCAATACCAAGCGAATGATGTCTGATACGTGTTTTGAGCCCACTCCTCGGGAGATGAGCTCATAGCATACAACACGTATGTCACTTGTGTATGCACCATCCTCAAAAGTAGTAACCTCTGTATCAGCCATGATTTCATCCAGTTGGTTTCGGAGATAGTCATTGTTGACTTCCAATTCTTGCAATTTCTTTTTCAGTGACTGATTTTCATTCTCAAACTTCTCCTCGATTGCAGCACATTTATTGATGTTACAACGAATTTGCTCGGTGCGATTCCTTTTTGTCCTTCTCAGTTCTTTTATCACCTGGTGTAACTTCTCAATGTCCTTTTCCAATTTTGACACCTTCCCTTTCTCATTTTTCAATTGTGCATCCCTTGTTGCAAGCCGCCTTACAACGTTAGCAGATTTTAAGGATGTTATTTCTTTATTTAGTTCTCTACTCAAATCTGCTGCGGCCTTTAGCTCACGTTCATACATGGAACATTTTTTTATGTTCTTTGGTCATTTTGGTCATTTCAGCATCTTTCATAGCTCTCGCAGTTTCTGCTTCACGTGCATCGCCCTCTGCCTCACTTGCGCGGGTTTTGGCTACACAACGCTGCATTTCATTTCATTTTTTTATTTCCACACTTAAAAAACATACAAAATATAAAGAAATAGACAAACATTAACTTACGTAGTGGCGGAGTCATTAAGGAAGTTACAAAAACTTGTGTGAAAATGACACCGTTACAAAAAAAAAAACAAAGAACAGAACATTAAAAATACAGCGCAGCCACTGCTTCTCACAAAGGGACCATCTCTGGAGAGCAATTTCTCCTCATGCATTAAAACATAACATTTTTATTAATACTTGCAATTTACTCAAAGGGATGTTTTTTCAGACAATGTTAATGTAATGTTAATCTAAAGAATAGTGGAAAGATTATGCTATAACTTTTTTTCGTTTTCCTTCTGCACCTCTTCAATTATTGGGTGAAAGTGAGCAAACTATCACCTCTGCACTAGTGGCAGGCACAGCGCTCTCAGCGTGTGCTATATGCCTAGTAGTAGGAGTGACGCACAAAAGGCGAAAAAAATTGCGTCGGGTGGGGTGTTCATCTTTCACCACATACAGGCTTGGTGCTGAGCACATTCTGGGTTTGCCGAGCCTCAATCAGTGGCGTCCTAGAGAAGGAGAAGTAGCCCGCCCTCATTGGCTGGGGCCTGTACAGCTTTGCAGCCTTGCGTTATGGTGCAGGATGGTGGTGATGGCATTCCATAGAACACTGTTCATTCCCTTAGATGAATTGTCATATTACAGAATGAAATTTGTAGATACACTGTATACATGTGTGTGCATATACAGTTGGGCCTGCGATCAACGTCACAGCTGATTGCAATCTATTGCAGTCAGACTGCAGTCAATGTATGGAGCTGATTGCCGTTGATTGCAATCAGCTGTGACGTTGATCCCAGGCTCTGGATAGAAAAACTCACTGAGGAAATAATTGATGATTATGTTAACAATAAAGTGAAAAACCAATGAATATCTTCCAGCTTTTTCCTGTTTATATGGATTGACATGTTTCTTGGAATATTGTGTGCCTGAGTCTACTATGTGTGTATGTGTACATACAATGTCAGCATGATGAATCTAGAATCTAGAATAGGCCAACTACTGTAATTGACAATAAAAGGTCATTTTGTGGATAACTGAACCGAAAACAATATTTTCAATTCTAAATAAAGGACAGTACATACAGGTATTACATGTATAGGTATAATACTGAATTAAAAAATGTAAAATCAAAGGATATCAAATTTTTCAGAGGCAGGTTTCGTTAGATTTCTTTAATCTTTGTTCTTGCAATAATCCATAGACTATTTAATGAGACTTTCATTTTGGACAAAATTTAGACCTAAAAATGTGTGTAATCAATTCAGACAAAAACAATGCCCATTGTCTATTACACCTGTTGCTAGTGAATAGACCATTTTCGTTATACATGTTCGTGCAAATTTTTTTCACGGCATTCAAACAATTTACTAATGGCAACCCCAAAGCTTGTGCGAGGATTGTCCGAGTAGCAACAATAGATTTAGAGTGTGTTCCATCCATTCAAACTGAATCACGAAATACAGGTGGAAGTCATAACGCATCATCAGGCAGTTAGGGAGAAAGTTGTGTATACATTACGAAAATGGCTTATTGACAGGTATGATATATGCAATGGCCATTCTTGTATTCTGAATTAATCATCTGATATACATTTCAGCTTGATTCGAGTTGTACTTTTTCAAAAGTGTTAACAGTTTCTCACCTATTAGCCACTTATAAGGAATAAATCAGACCAAATAAAATTCTATTTCATACAAAAACCAGGAAAAAATTGCTTGGAAACACTAGCATACAAAAGAAGTGACACTTGAAACAGTCAACATATCTCGTTTAGATTTTATTGCAGAGACTTTAAATTATGATACAAGCAGAACAAGGTTATAAAAATAATCACATAAAAAATATATTGTACATGTTTTTTGATACCCGATTCAACTTGAAAAGTGGCGCATGAAGGGCCCTTCATACTTCTGATTGAAGGTTTTCAACGGTATGCATGAGGGTGAGATTCAGAAGAGAATGTGTTATGAAGTGGATCTACAGTTACCATGCTCATTCTAACAAATGCCTAAGCTTCCAAAAATTGGGTGTAAACATGATCTTTCACATGGGATCCATGTGCTGGTGAAAATTATGCAACAGTACAGCTACAGTGGAGCCCAAATGTAACTTGTCTGATCTAGATCAAAGTAACACCATATGCATTCATGAAATGCACAAACTAGATATTGTGTGATCTAGATCAAAGCAAGACCATATGCATTCATGCAATGCATAAGCTAGATATTGTCTGATCAAAGCAAGACCATATATATTCATGCAATGCACAAGCCAGATATTGTCTGATCTAGATCTCAATACCATTGGCATGAAGATGTGTAGTAAGCTAATGTGATTTTCAAGGCCTTGCAATGTAAAGGTCCACTCTCTCAGTTCCATTGGCATGAAGATGTGTAGTATAAAAGTCAACGGGGTTTTCAAAGCCCAGTGCTGAGAATGAGCCTGTGTAGTTTCAATGGAGTAGTAAAAATTTGACATCTTGTTCTAATGAAATCAATATTAACATGCATTTGTACTGAAGTCAACATGTTCCCTGTCTGTTTTATAGCTCAATATTCATTCATGATTGCTAGATCTACATCGTTTGGATTTTCATTGATACAAGAAGTAAAAAAGCAGTCTTTTGACACCTGAAAAAGATCACAATACTTGTGTACAAAAGTAATCCGTATGAATCAATGTGTTTCTATCATTTGTATGTACAAGCGTGGTGCACATGTACTGTATATGCAATTATTTTCATCTCTGACTTACAATATCACTGTACATACTGGACAATATCTGGGTATCATAAACGGTTATAGATATCTCACAATAAATACACAGAGATATCAAACCATGATTTTACATTCTCATACATAATGTTCAATGTCCTAGGCCCTGTTGCATAAAACTTAACCATTTATGGTAACTCTGTCATCAATGGTAACTGCCATGGAAACATCGCTCAACAGCCGATGAAATTCAAGGTTTCCACAAAAGTTCACATTGGAAGCAAAGTTACCATCAATGGTAAGTTTTATGCAACAGGGCCGTGGATGATACAAACTTCTAACATGCTTTTCAACTTAAAAAATACAGAAAGTAAAGCATCCGTATATTCAAGTCGACTCAACTCGTTATAGGTTGAGGCTACTAGTTCAAAGAACCTACCACATATTGCTACGATCTTAGGGGTACATGCACAGACTATTGCTTCAGAAAGACAGAAAAGCTCAACCCAACAGTCTTATCTATGCATCCAATTCATTCTGCACCATTCAGGATGAAGGCCTTTTTAGAGCAAAACTTTGATTTTTTATTCTAAATTGGCAACACTATTGTTTCAAATGAAATTTTCATGAAGAAATGTGATGTAGATTCCATTATAAATTAAAGCGTCTAAATCATTCAAGTAAGAGCAAAAATCATGCCAAGTTAAAGAGCAAAAGAGGGATTCCAACCTTTAAAGATTTAGTGCCCATTTGCCCCTTATTTTGCTTTGAAAAATCTTTAAGAAGGTGATATATATCACTAAATGCCCAAAATGGATTTATCTTGTGCAGAAATATATGCTCTTTCACATGATGCATGTTTTATCATTTACAACAGTTGATATTAACAGTTACAGCCCCAAATCACATATTTGTGGTACTTGGTCCCACATGGGTAAAGAGTATACCAGTATGTATTTATGAGTTTTTGTGTCTATTCCACTGTGAACCATTGATTGGACTATCCAGATTCTTTTACAGTGCCATTGTGTTAATATCATTTTTGGACTTCTGTTTTTCCCCCGTGGGCTATTGTTCACTTTAGGTTGTTATATTTTATGTATATTTTAAAAATGAAAATGTACATGTTATCTTGATGACCAGAAAACATGAAGAATTAGAATAGAGGAAAGAGAAATAAGGTATTATTGGGATGCATACCTGATTCAAAGCAACAAACTCGTTCACAACTTTGAGTTTGCATTATAGAGAATATCGTTAATCAAGCAATATTTGAGTGGATTAAGCTTCAATTTATTCCATACCACTGTGATGAAATTGAAGAATGCAGTACAGTAATGTCTATAGTTACAATAAACATGAAAAAAGCACATATTGTTGATAAGTGCAAACTTTTCTGTCACGTTTTCATTTAGCTCTTTAGAAACACTTCATGTTGATGGCAAGTGCTTACACTTCTGCATTTCAAGTGCTGAAATGGCTGATACTATAACATCAAACTTATAATGGTCAGCTTCATAACACAGTGACAAATCACACGACTCTACATAAGTAGTACAATGAGAATGCCAAGTCACTGTGATTATTCAAGCATTTAAGTATGTTTACAATAAAAAATACCAATTGAGTGAACAATTGCAATTCTAGCAAACACTTTCTACATACAGTACACGATTGTATTGGAAGCGAGCACAAGCTCAGGATTTCATATTTATCTTATCCTAATTCTAGTCTTGTTGCACCTCAAACTTTGGCAAGCACACACGTAAAGACTTCAATGTCAGTTTTATGAATCTTCGACATACACAGAGTGAAACATTACTGGACGATTATTGACATTATAAAAACTGATCAAATTCAGTGTACTGATTAAACCTATGATACATGATAAGGGTACTGATGTTAAAAAACATGCTTGATGATCATGATGAATGTACTACTTATAAGATACAATTACAATTGTAGTTCATGGTTCTCTGAATAAAATGTCAAAACTGTGAAATATACAAATATATTAAAAGACCACTGATATTCTATTCTACTGTACTTGGTTTTTGATATATAAACGTCGAATGTTCATTTCAGTGATTTCATGATTAGGATATACAGTCAAGTATGTACAATTTAAAGATTAACTTCCTCAAAACAGCACCAGTTAACATGCGTATGACAAAGTTGCTGTTTAATTTTGATATTATTTTCTGTGATTATAGTCTTCAATATGTTAAAATGTTTATCCAATGGCCGGATAAAATGTGTTTTAAAATATTTCTTTTTTCGTCAAAACCCCTCTCTTCATGCAAGTCTACAGACATCCTAAGAGTACTGTGCAGAGACAAGAGTGAAAGCTCTAGGTAACAGTCAAACCCCTGACAGAAGGTAACAGCATTTAGAGAGAAACGCAAGCATACATCCCAATAAATTGACTTGAACTGGCGCTTAAATATGCAGAACGCATACATGATCATAGGCCCTTGAAAGAGAACAAATGCATAAACCCATAAATTGCAAATACTGTAAGCATGAGCGAAAATATAAAAGAAATTAAATGCGTTTTGATTATATTGCAAGGTATTTGATGAATGTAAATGTTAAAAATGAAAACTTTTACCAAAAATGGGGATATGACAAACTCCAGCAAGAACACAGCAAGGAATAAAAACACTGTCTGATAGGAATGCAAATATCATGGGAAATATATATTACCTATTTCTATGAAACCCGTGACACATCATTGTTACATTAAACTCCAAGCCCTCACATAGTGACATAATTCAAACCTTTTCTTCAGCAGAGCAGTTCTCAAATCGCTTACCCATGATCAACACATATATGTCGCATTACATGTATATTCAAGTACTGCAGTAGGTAACTGTTATTAAAGTTATATTTAGATTACTTTTCTACAAAACAGCACTGGGGAGATTGGGGGTATCATATTTAACAAATCCCATACACCTAGGGATATCACAGTATACCATAGAGTAGAAAAAAATACACAGGAGAATAAAAAGCAGACACACAGAATTAAATCATGCAATGCAGTATCCGAATATATAAGAAATACTGGTTGGTTGCACCAATATGCACACAGGAGAGGAAAAATATGAGAGTAAGTTACCCATCTGTTGATAGAATGAGTTGTGCAAAATTAGGAACCTACATCTACTTGTAAAGTACATGAATGTTGCACTGTACATTTACATGTAGGTACTCGTATCCCTTGCAGTAAGATGTATGACACTGGTGTAACTATAGCCTGTGTAATAGTGTTAGAGTTACAGTGTCATGCATGCACACCATTACCTGATTAGTGCTAAAGGCCGAGAAGATAAAGTTCAACTATTGTACTTGTATGTCAAGGCACATGTTCATTTACGCTACAATTAACCCCTTCTGTGTCAGATAAAATGCTTCTCTATCTTTTTCGTGTGCATTATTGGTGAAAAAATGCACTTATGTCACAAAATTAGTTACTTTCTTGATATGTGTCAATATCTGGTCGAGTTTGACCATAAGCGAAACAAGTTTTAGTAGAACCTGTGAATTGAAAGGGGGAAATATACTACCCAAAATTTCACTCATCAAAAAAATACCCCAATGCAATCGTTAAAAGGAAATCTAGAAAAGAAAACAGATAAAAATTAATTTACAATTTCACATCATGATTACTGTAGTACTTTTGTGTAGAAGTGGGTACTGATCATTCCAACGCATTATTCTCTTAGCTGTTTCTGATTTGTATCGACTTTAAATTTACAGGAAAAATGCACCAAACAAGACTCACAATTATTTTTTTTTTTTGAAATACAAGAGGAAGAGGAGATATATCTATGGGACAGTACTGGAATGATCTCTAATACCTACAAAATGTAAATCTTGTCAAAGTATAAAATATGAGTTGTCAAATACAAAAGGCAGATAAGAAAGAAAGGAATGTACAAGTCAGCAAGAGAGAAAAAGAGTACCTTAAAAATACAATGCCAAATCTGCATTTCTTTCATGAAGATAACTTCTGAACAGGTATTCACCTAGAGTCATTATGAACCCTGAAAAATCACGCTGAAATCATTCTCGTTAATTTAGGCAAACAAACTCCCGTAGCTGTGTCTTGACTTTCATGCATATTCTTTTTTTCTGTGCTCATGTGACTGTTCATGCATATTTTGGCACAATAATAACACACAAGTATTACATTTTTAGTACAATATTACTCATGTTAATTTCCAAATGTTATATAGGACTGTTGGCCTGTCCTGTCTGTGTATTCTGTGCATGTGCTGTTGATTGGATGCTTGAAGATGCACATCAAACATTTCTTCTTTCAGTTCGTGAAAATGTGCAATACTGAGATTCCATTATAGAGTGCACACAAACGATTCTATTATTTCATTTGGACACAAGGATTCAAACACAACATACATTTTTCCATACTGGTGTCCTTTCCGGGTGAGGATTTAAGCTCTATGTACAAGTTAATCATTGATTAGAAAACTTCATCACATGGTAACAAGCTTTCTCCCGGCAACCTTTGGTAGTCTATGTTGAAGACACTTATGGTGATTAACTAAAAGCTGTGAAATATATGTCACATTGCATCCAAACTAGAAGAGGTGGGTGTGTTCTTTCATTTTTTTATTAATGAATAGGCCAGTTTGTGTAGCTCATTAGCCAAAAAGGCCAATCTATCTTCCAATCAATACAATCATATGTAACACAGTCATCTGATAGGCCGAAAACACATGTCGGTTCACAGATAGTAGGTGTGTGTTCCTGGTGTAGTCGCTCAAGCACCAAGTACATATGCACAAACACACAGACATACACACACACACAACAAATACATGCATTCACACACACACTGTGAGCTGCAGCCAATACTTAATTTTGCAAGCTGTCATTAGATTGCTTCTTTGCGACTGTGATCTCCTGAAAATGCAGCTGTTCCCCTGTATGAAGATAATCCTACTGATCCTTCTTACCCATGCATAACAAACACAGCATTTATACAAGAATATGACTGTACTCCCAACTTAAATCAACTCCAACAATGCTACGTATTTGATAATCCACCACCAGATTTTCTTCTCGGACTTGCCCAGTTCCCTCGCACACAAGCGATAAACTATGTTGAGATATATGTTAGTCACTTTAAACTAGTTCATTGCCACACAAAACAGACTTCTGCGTATTGCTGATGGCATAACTCTGCTGCACACTGATGCTGGTCACGCGGTCTTCTTGGGCAATAAGTCAGGACGAGAGGGTCTGTTTACGCACTGTTCAAACCTCCGAGGTGGCCGATACATCACAAGTCGTCACCCTCGTTAACCTTTTCAGTCCCATGTGTAAGAAACCAATGGGGGGTTCCACAGCTCAGTACTGAGAAGGTTAATTCAAGCATCTGCGCATGAAAGAGTTCAAAAACGGAATGTCTGCATGGATACATCCTCCACAAGCCCAAACGGCGCACAGGACCGGAGGGAGGAAGGGAGGGAGGGTCGTCTTACTCTGCCTCCTTATAGTTGGGCTCCGTGGAGACGAAGTAGTCGTCGAGACAGAAGTGGAGGAACTCAAAGGTGGGTCTCTGCTGGGGGTCCTTGTGCCAGCACTTGAGCATGATGTCATAGAGGGAGTCTGGGCAGTAATGCATCTTGGGCATGCGATACCCCATGTCCACCTGATCCAGCACCTCCCTGTTCGTCATTCCTGCGCCCGAGAAAAAGGAAAAATACTTTTAAAGCTATTTTCGAAATGATTCACAAAAGGAAAGAGATTCTTCAATGAGCTGTTTTTGTAATGCATACACGGGCTCCGGCACCTCTCTGTTCGCCATACCTGCACCACGCACCATGGAGAACAAGGAAAGACACTCTTCAATAAACTATTTTGGTAATGTATTCACAAAAAGAAAGAGACACTTCAATACATCATACTGAATGTTATCAAATTTGCAATTCAACAATAGTCCAGCACCTCTCTAACTGTCATACCTACAACCGCCCTGTCCCGTGGAGAAGATGGGGAAAGAGACACTGCAATTAGCTGTTTTGTAATGTATTCACAACTTTCTTAGAAAGACAATCGGTTCATAAAGGCCCTCTATAACGTTTCTCATTGGGCAGCCTATCTTGACGTCAAGCCTGCACACTGTCCCAGAGAGATCAAGGAGCTAGACATCAATAGGGATTGACAAGTGTTGCATCAAAAAACAACTAAAAATACAAATATCAAGCTTAAACAGATTTTCCTGGTATTACCTCATAATAAAAAAAAAATGCCCCCTCAATAAAGTTTACATGTTTTTCAACTTCATTTACATCTATCTTAATTTATTTGGAATTTTTGAAGATCTGAAGATCATGTTTTATTTGCTGATTTCTTTTCCAAATTCAAAGAAAAAGAAAACATAGGGCATGCAAAAAGGGGGCGGCCCGCGAAAATATGTATGAACTCATTGCGACTGGATATTGGTCTCCACAAGACATAAAATATCCCTGGAGTATTAGAAAACAAGCGCCGCTGGGGGAACTTATCCGTGGATCTCAGAAGCACTACCCTACTTGATTGTTAGATGGAGATGTACGTACCGGGGTAAGGGATGCGACCAAAGGTCACAATCTCTGTCAGAAGGATCCCAAAGGACCAGACGTCAGACTTGATGGTGAATCTGCCGTGGAGCGCAGCCTCCGGAGCAGTCCACTTGATTGGGAACTTGGCACCTACACAAGCGGGAGAGAGAGAGAGAGAGAGATTCAAACTATTACTCAAGAAGTCATTGTTTTAAGTTTTTTATTCTTACACTTCACTCTTTCATTCATAGAAATGTTAAAAATAAAATGCAAGCGCTTAAAATGCAAAAATCATGATATTCTCAACTAGAGCTGATAGCCATAGGACTTGTACATGAGTGTTAACTATTTATGTGCCTTTGCGGCTTTTTAGCACAAGTTATAAACACAAACCCAATAGATCAGCCATTTCTTTGGCACATGCAGGGTTAAATCTTTGCTTATTATGATGACAAAGTGCTGTTATCAACCTGCAGAGTTGCCATGCATTGCAATATACAGTCTAACCTCTCTTAGCGGCCACCTGTCTATAGCAGCCAACCTGTCTATAGTGGCCACTAAAATGATTCCCCCGGAGAGAGATCATGTGTTAAAATACCTGCCGATAGTAGCCACCTGTATATAAAGGCCACATTTTTTGTTTCCCTTGGGTGGCCACTATAGACAGGTTTCACTGTACATGTATGACATATGTTCAGCATCAGCTGAAAATGGCCATCAGCTTTCCCGAAGAGCCCAGTTGACCAATTTGTAAAAGGAAAGCCCAATACATGTACTATTTTCTAGTTATTAGCAACAGGGAGAATTGAAATTGCCATCCTGTTGCTAACCCTAGAGGTCTCACTCACCAACGCGCGCCATGTATTCATCTTCCTCAATGAGACGAGCCAGACCGAAATCTGCGACCTTGACGATGTTGCCGTCACCGACTAGAACATTCCTCGCAGCCAGATCACGATGGACGAAGTTCATGGATTCCAGGTAGGCCATTCCATTTGCAATCTATTTCAGACAAAGATATTTTAACAATTACGCAAAACGTATCAATTTAACTACCTCGGTAGGCTGATCCAATTGCAGGAATTATAGTTATACAAGGTAGGGCTACTGAAAGTGACAGGAAATGTGGAGAAAGGAATCTATCGATGGGAGATGTGACACATAACTATCCACTTTGATGAACATGTATCGTAACTGGATACCATGGAAACAGGAGATGCAATAAAGGGAAGCAATAACTAGGATCGTACATATGTCAATAACAACGGTGCCCATTCAAAACTTCAAATTCTTCTGGGTGTCTGTCTTTAAGAGTAGCGCCCATGAAAACATTTTTATTTTCCCCTGCATACAGCCTAAACGTACAAACATTTAATTTATTCATTGTTCAAGTTCAAGCATATTTATTTTACTACAATAACAACAAATACACACATAAATAAATCAAAAGTGAGTGGGTAGCAGCCATGAAGAACGCGGCCTTATAAATAGCTGACCGTAGATTATGCATGCTAGCAACGATTACGGGGAGGGAGTGAACAATGTAGTCCCATGTATTCATTTTGGGGTTAGAGCACTCCGTGTGTTTGGCCAATACCTGAGCACCCATGTCAATGTGAGCACCAAAGCATGAAAACAGGAGCTTCCTTTTAGAGCGATAAGCTTGTAAATACCATCCTACATGTGCAAACATTATCTTTGTGCTAACAACACATGTCATTCATATTAGGAATGATGGAGGAAAACTGATGCAGTCCCATGTATTCACTTTGAGGTTAGCGCACTCGATGTGTTTGGCCATACCTGAGCACCCATGTCAACGTGTGTCATGAGCTTGGTGTCCTTGCCTGCTCCGTCCTTGAGATAGTCCAGCAGACTGCCATTTGACATCAGCTCCGTCACAATATAGATAGGCTCCTACACAGGGAGATTATAACAATTGTTTATTGCATTTCTATTCAAATACATAAGCTTGAGTAAGAGCACACTAAGAAATAAGAGCACATCAAAAACTACAGCAATTAGACAAGTACATGTACTTGGGTAAGAGCACATTAACAAACCGCATACTTCGAAAGAATGCTTTTGAGAGAGTCACCCTCACTGGTGCTGTTCAAGGATGTAGGTCAAGAGGACGACAGAAATTGACTTTCCTCTCTTGGCTCAGGCTTGGCTTGGCGCAAGGACCCTCAATATCATACACCAATGCCAGCAAATGTTCATGTGTGTATTACTTTTGTTAGTTTCATATTATACATCTAACCATGATGTTACATCGAACTTTTTATGGTCACGTAAAGTTAGTAAATGGTGCCTCCTGCTTACTCAAGCCTTGTGCTTTTTCTTTGGAGGTCTCCGTCATCTATGCTTTTTCTCAAATTATTACTTTGTACTTTGATGTTTTTACTTTGATGAAAACAAATTGAATTGAACGATCTGCTTTCCTGCCTTACCCTGTCGGAGCAGACGGCGTAGAGTTGAACGAGGCGTTCGTGTCGGACTTTCTTCATGACGTTGGCCTCAGCCAAGAAGGCGGTCGGAGACATGGTTCCTTCCTTCAATGTCTTGATAGCTACCGGTGTGTTGCCATTCCAGACACCTGATTACAAACGATAATTGATTATTAAATGTTGTTTCTCTCTCTCCTTCTCCTATTCCCCTCTCGTCTTGTCGCATGAATGAGTGTGTGTACGCGTGTTGTGTGTGATTATGCAAGTTGCTTTCAAAACATTGATTTCCTTGAAATGTTTATTGTTATTATTTATTGTTCTTTATCACTATACATGTATTTTGTTATGTAAATGGCCCTGCCCATAAGCGATTTGCTTCTCAGGGGGCCTTACCATTATCTTATGTTTGTAAGTATGTTGTATTTTTCTTGTTTTGTTTTTATAATCGTTAAATAAATGAAATGACTTGTTGAAATTGAAAAAGAAATTAGAGAAACAAATTAATAACAGTTTGAGAAAAAAAAACATAATATTAAGAAATTATGTGGGTTCAAACATCCTGATCACTAGCCCTGTAATTTTACTCTCTACAATCAAAGTTAGGCAAGTGGTGCTCAGGGTTTTGTCTGGATCTTGAGAATAACAATCAATAAGTAAAATCACAATGTCTTCTCCAACCATCACAGAAAAAGAAAGTGAAACTGAGTGTTCCCTCCAAAGAGAAGTTTGCTCACTTCAGTGTATTGACTACGCCTTTGTGTTGCGGATGGTTTGATGCCAGGCACGGGTTTCCTGTTCTCGTATAGCAGGTTGGTTGGTTGTGATTGATGCATATTGGAGGGACTGTAGCACACAGTTCAAGACTGAATAGCAAGTTTTGAACACCAATTGCAGACTGAACACACTTGTACATTTAATTAAGAATATGGCTTAAGCTTAGTTTTTCCACATGTCATAAAATGATGGTCTGATGCCATGTAAAATAACCCCCCAACTGCCATGTTGTGGAGTCCCCCATAAAAAAAACAGATTTCACCTTTTAAAGACTACCCCCAATGAAAGGAAAATGATAGCCAGACCCCCCCCCCCCTACACACACACACATACACATGCACACGCACATACACACACACACACACACACACACACTATGAATACAATCTTCCTTTACGCAGACAAAATTTCAAAGGGCCTCTTTTAAATTTGTCCGCATAACAAACGACCATGTGAACAGTGATTAAACTAGCCTGCAATGCTTTCCAATATACTTAAAAAATCCCCCCCCCCCAATGAAAACAAGAGAGTTGTTACGTTCCCACGCCTTTTTATAACATAAAAATAGTCACCCACCTAAATAGTCTGCCACATTTAATACCATCCTACAAACTAGAGCAATTCGACTGCCACGCAGTCGATAAATATGCCTCCGCCTCTTTGCTATTCTCAGAAAATGTGTATGTTTGGTGGGCAATGTACCATTGCTCCTATGTGAAATGAAAGTATCACATTTTCTTTTTTCAAGTTTAGCTAAGTTTGGCAATGTTCATTGACCTTTGACCTCTTACTTCTTTGACTTCCAATCTAGCCAGTCTGTCTAAATCCATCCTTGCATCAAGTTTGTTTAAAATTAGCCAATTTTGGGTGAAGTTTATTGACCTTTGACCTTTCAGGAATTTTACCCAAACTTTACCAGTCTACCTCCATGAAGTGATACATCTCTATACTATGTTTGGTTTGAATTGAATCATTAGTATTGGATTAAATGTGAAAAATATCTATTTGGGGGCAATTTTTAGCCAATTTTGGCAAAGTTCATTGACCTTTGAGAAATTTCACCAAAAATGTCATCAGTCTAGTAGTGATCCATCTTTGCACCATGTTTGGTTGGTATTGCTCCATTGGATTTGGATATATTTTGAAAATTATCACTTTGGGGGCAATTTTTAGCTAATTTTTGGCAAAGTTCATTGACCTTTCACCTTTGAACTCTCAGGAGTTTTACCTAAGCTTTCACCAGTCTACCTCCATGAAGTGATACATCTCTGTACCATGTTTAGTTAGAATTGCGACATTGTATTTGGATTTGGGTTATTGTGAAAAATATCAATTTTTGCAAAGTTCATTGACCTTTGACCTCTGACCTTCCAGGAATTTCACCAACAATGTGTCACCAGTCTACCCCCAAGTAATGATCCATCGTTTCACTATGTTTGGTTGGAATTGCACCATTGGATTTGGATTTATTGTGAAAAATTTAAAGTTTGGGGCAATTTCTAGCCAATTCTGGCAAAGTTCATTAACCTTTGACCTTTGAACTTTCAGGAATTTTACCAAAAATGCCACCAGTCTATCCCCAAGTAGTGATCTATCATTGTTCCATGTTTAATGAGAATTGCATCCTTGGATTTGGATTTACTGTGAAAAAGGTCAAATTTTGACAATTTTTCACAAATTTCATTGACCTTTGACCTCTGACCTTTCAGGAATTTTACTAAAAATATCACCAGTCTATCCTCAAGTAGTGATCCATATTTGTACCATGTTTAATGAGAATTGCATCCTTGGATTTGGATTTATTGTGGAAAAGGTCATTTATGGGCAATTTTTACAAAGTTCATTGACCTTTGACCTTTGACCTCAATCAGATTTGACTCCAATTTTACACACTTCATTAGTTTTATGCAATACATACATGTACCAAGTTTGAAGCAAATCTGCTTGACGGTTCTCAAGATATTGCCTAAACGGATTCGGGACGGACGTACGGACGGACGGACGGACGGACAACCCGAAATCATAATGCCTCCGGCCACTTCGTGGCGGAGGCATAAAAACTGTGGGTAAGCATGATTGCTCCTGATTTCGCAAAAACAGTGGTTATATTCAAAGTATGTTCACAAAAATGTTATGTTCAGTTAATGAGAAAAGGGGGCCATTTTTTTGAGGGAATGTGTTCGGAATAAAGAATAGGGCCTAGTTTCATGAATCAGGAAAAGATGGAGTTTGTTTTGTTCTTGAAATGTTATAAAAGCTTATTTTGTGAAAGGTGTAGTTGATATGAAAAAAAAAGAGGAAATGGGGGGGGGGGGGCTAATTTGTAATCGTTTTTGTACATAGTAGAGATGAAAAATGTGGAAAATGTTCTGAAAACAGCACGAATAGGGGTGCCATGTTTTATTCAGAAAACAAAAAAATAAGAAAGATATTTACCTTCCCAAACCTCTCCGAACTGGCCGTGGCCGAGACGCTTGCTCATGCGGAGAGACTCCCGCGGGATCTCCCACCGATCCTTGCCCAGACCGAACGTATTTGGGTTCTCCTTAGGACAGGCCTTGGTCAGCAGGCAACACAGACCATCAATGTTCACTGCAAAAAGGGAGTAACAACCATTTAGCCATTGTATGTAATAAATGAGGGGAATGTACCTCCTCTATTATCTCATTTATCAATATAAAATATACATCATCACCTATTCATATTATGCTAATGATATTATAATACAATGGATTGTCTAGCTTTATATTAACTTCTTAACACTTTCTTTACACTTCCAAACAAAATTGGAGGTGTTTTACCAAGCTGCTTGTAAGCTCCTGTACACATGACTTTATGTATAACTGGTGACCTGTTCTTGTGCTAAATTTGTTCCTGTTTTAACATAATGGGAGTTGATTTCTAACAATCCCAATCACATTTGACAAATCATAAACTTTGTATTCAGACGCTTGTTAGCAACAAGAATCTTAGGTTACCAAGATCAGATTTCAACTTTAGCTGATGGGAATCAAAATCATTGTGAATCTGATATTGTACAAGAACGGGTCACCAGTCGTGCGTAAAGTCAGCTTGGTGAGACATCTCCCCAGGTCAATAAGGGTGGGGAAGACATATTCCTTAATCAGTTTTATAGATAGAAATCTTGAGGAATACTTCGAAATGTTATCTTACTTTGGTAGTGACGAACGAGCTCTATGAGGGTGGGGAAGACAGATTCCTTAATCAATTTTAAAGATAGAAAAATTGAGGAATACTTCCAAATGGCATCTTACTTTGGTAGTGACGGACAAGCTCTATGAGGGTGGGGAAGACAGATTCCTTAGTCAATTTTATAGACAGAAATCTTGAGGAATACTTCCAAATGGTATCTTACTTTGGAAGTGACGGACAAGCTCTATGAGGGTGGGGAAGACAGATTCCTTAGTCAATTTTATAGACAGAAATCTTGAGGAATACTTCCAAATGGTATCTTACTTTGGTAGTGACGGACGAGCTCTATGAGGGTGGGGAAGACAGATTCCTTAATCAATTTTATAGATAGAAATCTTGAGGAATACTTCCAAATGGTATCTTACTTTGGTAGTGACGGACGAGTTCTATGAGGGTGGGGAAGACAGATTCCTTAATCAATTTTAAAGATAGAAATCTTGAGGAATACTTCCAAATGGTATCTTACTTTGTAAGTGACGGACGAGTTCTATGAGGGTGGGGAAGACAGATTCCTTAATCAATTTTATAGATAGAAATCTTGAGGAATACTTCCAAATGGTATCTTACTTTGGTAGTGACGGACGAGCTCTATGAGGGTGGGGAAGACAGATTCCTTAATCAATTTTATAGATAGAAATCTTGAGGAATACTTCCAATTGGTATCTTACTTTGGTAGTGACGGACGAGCTCTATGAGGGTGGGGAAGACACTACGTTGAGTGATGAAGAAGCCGCTCCCGCCATCCATCTTGCGGATTCTGTAGTGCTTAACGTGGTCCCCCTTCTGTGGGTCGAAGTCTCGCACCGAGAGTGAGAAGGTACCTGGACAGCGGGGTGAGAGAAAGGTCAAAGCATAAAATATCAAGTAAAAATACAAATAAAAGGGCTATTTATTGTAAGCCAAAACCTGATGGAATTAAAATCATTTGAAGTGTAATACATCATATGAAATGAAAAAAATCAAACAGAAGAGTTTTCATATTAAGCTAAAGCTTGGTAGTATGAAACTGTTATGTTATGTACATAAGATAAAAAACAGAGACAGAGAAATGTTTTGTGGGTCGTGGTCTATCATAAAGAGCGAGTACCATAGGCACCTGTGTAGAGAAGGGAACGCTATAAAAAGGTAGGTTAGCCTTTGTAGAAAAGTCATGAAACTCGGCAGGAATCACTGGTACACCCTCACAATACTGTAACATGTATGAAATCTAACTGCCATACACTACAGCTCAAAGGAATTGGCATAGGGAAAGGGAAGAAAGGGCAGGAGTCGCAGTTTGAAACCGCGGTATATTTTGTCCAGTTCAGCATGAAACATGATGCATTTTAGGCTAAAGCATCCTGTTTCATGTTGAACTGGACAAAATATACCGCAGTTTAAAACTGCAGTTCCTTCCCTTTCTTCCCTTTCCCTTTCCCTATGCCAATTCCTTTAAGCTGTAGTGTACATTAGCTTCATGAACTGTTATAGGAGAAGTAAAAGAAGGACCGGTATCCTTATTTTTGTTTTAATATTCTGTTTCTTAGTGACCATAGTCTTCATTCATATGTATTTGCTCTCAAGTAACACATCACTATGCAAGTTGACAAGTTAAGGAGCTTTTGACATCACAGATTTGTGTACTATTGGCCTGTTCTTCTTTAGTTTTTGTAAGGACTTTCTGTTTAGCTTTTACTCAGCACATAACAAATGCAACTAACGTTCACTACTACATTTGTGAGACTTTTAATCACAGAGATGACACTACTGTATTTACCAGGCTGTAAAATAAAATTTGTATCAATAATGAATGGTATACAATGTATAGAGGTAACATTAACATTTTACAATGCATTTACATGTTAAAATCAAACATGTACTTGTACAATATACAGCAAGTTACATGTACTTCTAAGAAACTGAAACTACTTGTACAGTATGCAGATACAATACACTTCCGGGTTCATGGTACATGTGATGTTGAGTCAAAGTATGATGAACTTGTCACTGTGTACACATTACACTGAGATAACTTCAGGCTTATTACACATATGTACACATGTGAAGTGTTTAATTCCAAAAGGGGTTAAGTCCACTTATAAAACTTACAAGAGAAACATGTTTCTTAATCTGAATTTGCGCAGGCGCCTAGATGGGAAACTGAGCTTATAACGTGACAATAGTTGGCTAGCTCGTTAAGTCAGTCTTAAATTCTTACACTATCAAAAGCTTCAATGCTTTAATGCTGATACTAATATCAAAATTGTAAGGAAATGGATATAGCCCTTTTTGGAAATAAGCCCTTTATGTAAATATAAAGGAGTAGGACCATATATAGAGATAACCCTCTTGTGTTGCATATATTAGCACTCACTCACATGTGTCTTTTTCAGTACATATATGTTCACATTCCAAAGATATGAGTTCTCTTCAAATCTTGGATAGCCGCAGATAACGGATTGTCACATTTACTTTATCCGCTACAAATGTTGTCGAAAAGTGGAAAAATAAAAAAAATTATGATCATTTCATGCTGTTGTGAAGGTTTCAGAGAAGATACAAGCAAAGATAAAATGTTCCTTACAAAATATTCCCAACAAGAATTCTAAAATATTTTGAAGTTCTAGTGGCTTTTTTTCTCAAGGGTGATTTTCAATGGCAATTTCTGTGGTCATACTACCTAAAAAAAAAGGGATTCAAAATTCTGATTTGGAGTTATTAGTGATTGAATCACAAATCCTCAAAATGTTCGGCCTGAACATTTTTATCACACTGTACAAATCACAAATTTGTGATTTAATCACTAATTTCTCCAAATGTGGATCATTTGAGGGCAAATGACTTTCAACAAGTTTCTAAAATGGACAATACATGAATTTAAGACCATTGGTAAGAAGATTGCTGGGAACACCCTTTTGAAGGCTTTTTGTCTTCCCAGTACAGCATCAGTGCCAGAACAGTAATCGTGGTAACGCATTAGTATTATGCAACCATGTGTTCATTCACATATTTTTCTAGCTATTGGCTCTTTCTTGAAGCTAATGCAGTCAACCTTGCACTGTAAGACCACTCGAAGGCGACAAGAAGGGTGAGTCTTTATGAGCAGGTGGTCTTTGTATACAGGTTACTCTAATACAGGTTTCAATGTAGCCTATGTGCTAGGCTGTGAGGTGCATTAACCTAGTATCAGGGCTCTACAAACCCACTTGCCCGATTGCCCGGGGCAAGCATTTCTCAAAGACACTTGCTCGTCCGGGCAAGTGGTTATTTTTCACCCAAAAATATGAAAATAACATTGTTCTTACGCATATGCGAGAAAATTAATGTGAATGTGTCTCGTTTAATGTCAAACCAGGCAAACACAGCCGAAATTGGAGTGAGATCACTGAGATTTTGTCATGAAAATTCGTCTGAAACTCCGTTCCGTGGACACTGCCATCTTGAACTGAAAAATAAATTCTGCGCATGAGCGATACCCGCATTACCAGAGCACTGGCTTGCAATCGCGAATGCGCATGCGTGATGTGAAATTTTTCGTAACAGCTGTCTTTATTTGTGTGTCTCGCGCCCACATACCGTATTTACGTGGATTACTACATATGGGACTGTAATGTGAAAACGTGTGTAAGCGATTGTTGTATGAGTTCAGCACATATACCTGCCGTGGAGCAGCAATGATTTAATTGATTTGCCCATGATTTTGATCGCTACCAGTACACTTGAAATGGCAACATTAGCACATCTACATGTACCAAGAACCCTACCCAGAAATATCGGGCTGATTACTCTAAGGTTTTCTGTATTGCCAAGCTCGAAACTGGGAGATCATGCCGCTAGTTCATAAATAAGTGTATCCATGACAGGGGCTATAGTGTCTAAACGGACGCTAATGCAGACCTAGAAATCACTTTTTGGACGAATTCAACAGCAAAGAAGTTGTCTAGGGTTAGACATTTTACTTTTGATGACAAGCTTTGCCACCTACAAATTACAATGCAATATGGTGTAGTCAGTGTTATCAATATGTGTTTTTTAAATGCCTCTAGTCTTGTGAAAGTGTCCTATACCTGCCTACATGTAGTGAGCAGAGTCTGCTCCCAACATGCCCAATTAGGAGGTCAGGCGTATGTGTGCTTCATTTCGAGTGAAAGCAAGAGTACTATATTTAGGAGAGTCAGTGCTAAACATGATGGGCTCAGATGATCAAAAACAAACACTAGTAACTTGTCAAACTCTGTGTAAATACCTATTGTTAAGTTCAGTTGTCCTGTAAAGTATGTTATAATTCGGCAGGATAAGGTATGCTGTTTCTGCAGAAGAATTAGTGAAAAACAAAGGTTATAATAAGAAAAAAACTGGCAAGCAGTTTTTCCTCCAGGGCAAGCAAATATTTTTACCACTTGCCCTTTCGGGCAAGTGGTAAAAAATTTTTTTGTAGAGCCCTGCTAGTATGTTAACAACTATGTCTGGTAACACAGACTACACCCTAATTACATCATGGTTCCTCTGGCTAGGAGGAGCGAGGATGGTTTAAGGGCATAGTCTGTGTAACCAGACGTATACCTCACAGCCTAGCACCTAGGCTAGTTTCAATGAACAATGTTGTGCAAGGAAAATGAGAATGCATGTTTTATAGGCAGGTGATCTTTCTACACAGTTGGTCGCTACAGCAGGTTTCCCTGTATGTACCAGGGGGGAAAATACATGGGGGCTCAGGGCGATTTCGCCCCCGAAATGCTTTAAAGAACCCTGAAAAATGCTATAACAGCCCCAAAAATTCCCATAGACACAATGTAAAATTGTAGTCAAATGGCCAATGTCCTCAAAAGAAATGAACACTGTTGGATTTTTTTAAGGTAATTTCTTTCTTGAAGCTAAGACGAGCAAAGATAGCTTGAAATGTAAATTGACAAGTATTTTGGCAGGTGATTAAATCCCTCACTTGACTAACTCATCACACTATACAGCTCTTCAGTCACCACATACTTGAAGATTCTTATGTCTACAAACATTCTTGTGGTTCATTTTCCATCCACGACTTGCATCAAGCACTTGAGGCCACTTGTTGCTACCCTCTTACATGGAAGAACGTCCACACGGACAAGGTTTGCAGCAACCCCCTGCCATCATGCCCGGCAGTGTCACTTTATCTGAAGACTTAACAGTGCACTTGTGCGATGCTGTGGGACTATTCTGACTTGTGTTGTAGGCCTATGTGTTCCCATGAAATCAAGTGCCTTCAAAATGGTCAGGGTTGTCACAAATCGCAAAATATCTCCACGCAAAACATATTTATATTAATCCAAATTCAGACATTTTCTTGCTTTGCCGCGGTTAGAAAATATCTCTGTCAATGTCAAGTGGCGATTGGCAGCAGCACACCCCTCCCGTGTGAATGCACCTTAAGCCCCGTGTGAACGCACCTGCAGTCCTGTGTGAACGCACTTCAAGCCGTCATGTACCTACAACCCCACCCTTCCGCTATCAAGAAGTACTTCAGAGCTCAGACTCTTTTGTCATGACACACATCTTGTTCCTCCTCTCCTATTTTCACACTTGGACAGCTTATATCCTTCTACATTGCTGTAGTTTTTCCTCCTCGGAATATGCTTGTGCAATGCATCACGTGACATCAGGTCACGTGACAGATTGCGGGAGCGTATTTCCAGCGAATTTGGGCTTATCATTGCCAAATGCCATCAGGATTACCAGCTGATAATGGTTATTTTATCCAATCTCTGAAGGCGCAAAAGTGAGTTTTGGCTTGTTCATGCCAGATTCCTGGCTTACATTAAAGCTCACAAACATACCAGTGCTGCATCAGTGGTGTGGTATTTTTGCATGTAGTCTGAGTAAAGATGTTGTTGTTTTAGCTTGTCTTTCTTTACATCTTCCAAAGTGAGAAGGTACTAAAAAACACTATTTAGAAAATAGTCAAACTTTTGATAACATCATGTGGTTCTATTCTTCATAAAATATTTGACCCACTGTTTTTCATCAGGTATCTTTGTTGCCATTTTGGTCAATAGCCTTGTCATAAGCATTTGTTTGTGTAATCTATGTTCGCGTTGTGTATGTATTGTTTACTATGTATTGTATTGTACATGGGGCCTCCAGTGAGAACAATGCAAGCTCACTGATGGGGGCTACCCTATTTAGAACAGACTAAATAAATAAACAGATCAAATAAAAGGGTGGAAAATGAAAAGGGAAATAGGGAAAATACCTGGATTTGCTTCTCCATCTCTGACGATGAATGATCCCTTTGGGAGCCCCATGCCCATCAGCTTCTTCTCAGCTTCCTTCCGAGAGCACTTCCCAAAGTACCATCTAGAATTGGACACAAAATCAACTCAAATCTTTATTCATCATATGATAATAAAATACAAAATTTCCATAAACACTGACCTCAAGGTACACGTCCTTCCCAAAGTACCATCTAGAATTGGACACAAAATCAACTCAAATCTTTATTCATCATATGATAATAAAGTACAAAATTTCCATAAACACTGACCTCAAGGTACACGTATCACAAAAAAGTTGATGGCTCATGAAGTGTGATGACCTTTAACATTCATAAGATTCAACACACATTAAAATGTAGTTTTTTACACAAAAGAATGGAAGCAAGATAAAGCAAGAAGGGAACAAATTACATCAAAACACATGTCATTTGAAAATACTTCATGAAGAACCAATTCAAACATAAAACACACAACACAGAGATAAACATGAGCTCTGAGTATCATCAATAGTGTCATTCTCATTGGGCTTTAAGAAATCGCAAAGTTAGGGGACCTGGACAATAGGACCATACGGCTTTTGGTACGGTTGCTACTTGCTAGGCAACTTTCACCCTAACTTCACGATTTTTCTAACTTCGCGATTTTTTAAGCCCAATGAGAATGGCACTAATGTTGCAACGATGTTTACAATAGTGTTCAATTTATCAATTTCATGTATCGCTAAAGTTGTTGACCTTTTGTCTCACAATAAGGCAAACTGGTATTGCGACGTTTCAACTGCAACTGCTGGTCTTTGTCAGGCAATGTGGACAGTCGGCGCTCAATGCGTCTTCTATAGCGTAAGCTGCGTGCCGAAGGTGCGGAAAACCACCGCGCTGCCACTGCAGTTGCAGTTGAAACATTGCAATACAAGTTTGCCTTATCGTGAGACAAATGACCAACTACTTTAGCAATATCTATTACCACGATGATCAACATCTTCCGTACTACATTTATATAATTATCATCTCATTTATGTATTAATTCAATACATGAACAGGGTCAATTTTAAACAAGCTTATAAATACTTCTCTTGTCCCTACCACACTACTCATGTAAATTCACTTTGTCTGAAATGTGAAGATTCATGAATCTATCATCCTTTGACAGATTTTTTCTTTCATGTTTCTGCTTTCACTCAAACCGATTTAGCTGGAGGGTGGACTTTCCCTTTAAAAAGAATAAAGCTGCATGGTTTCTGTACATCTGATGATAGATAGATGTATCACACAAAGAAATGTTGGCAGAGACATTACAGAACATGCACATAAGGTACGCGATGCTGGAATTGCTCATGTACATACATACATACATGTGTATGTGTACATGTACATTGACAGGGTGCATTATCTGTACAATCACACAGTCTTGTTTTGACATGCTATGTCATGGTCACTATCATTGAGCCTCCTAGCCTGGATTCTAGACTGCGTAATGAATTTTTTTTCATCTACACTGCTATCACAACTGGGTCTGGATGCGCAGACTAGCCTTCTTTCTCTATCGTTGTGACGCCAAGGGAGAAGGTACACGTAAGAAGGAATGGTGTGTGTTTTCGGATAGTCTAGACTTGTTAAAACTAAGTTGTGATTGTAGAAGTGGGTTAAATAGGAATAAAAAAACACTTCACAGCCTAGAACCAAGGCTATATCTCTCATCGTGCTGGGGAGCGGCTATTGCTGTGACACAGGGAAAAGTAATCACGGAGTAATGAAAAATCCCCCAGAATAATCACAGGATCCAAGAAGGAAATGAAACCAAAGGGTGACACGTACAATGGAGAGTAGGTTTGTGTAATGACCTGGCTTAGCTGGGAGTGTTGGAGAGAAGAGAAGAGAGGTTTCTGTACTTGAGAGGGGGGGGGAGAGATGGGGGAGAAATACAGAGATAGGTTTACTGTATTGTATGGGGAGAGACAGAGAGCGAGGGGGGATAGATGCAGAGATTTACATTACATGTAGGGAAAGAGAGAGGGAGGTAGAGAGAGAGAGAGAGGGGGATAGATACAGAGATAGATATTTTGTGTAGGAGGGAGGGAGAGAGAGAGGGGGAGAGGGAGGGAGTGTGTGTGTATAAAATAGAAAGAGGAGGGAAAGGGAGGGAGTGTGTGTGTATAAAATAGAAAGAGGGGGGAAAGAAAGAGATAGAGGGAGTATACATCTAGAGAAAGATGGGGAAGGAGGGGAGAGAGAGACAGAGAGAGTGTGTGTATAAAAGAGAAAGAAGGGGGAGCGAGGGAGAGGGACAGATATATATATATATAGTGAGAGAGAGAGAAAGAGAGAGTGAGAGAGAGAGAGATAGAGAGAGAGAGAGAGAGAGATAGAGAGAGAGAGAGAGAGAGAGAGACAGAGACAGAGAGAGAGACAGAGACAGAGAGAGACAGAGAGGAAGAAGAGTAGTGGACTACACAGTTAATTGCCCGGGATTAATGACAGATTGAGGCATACAAATGTAGGAGTGCTTGATTGCTCGACATTGCAGGTCTGCAATGGTTATAAGGCTGCGTTTCCAGAATCCCTCTGGGATTCGTGAAAGTGTTTCTAGAAGAGCTTTTCATGTGCATTAATAACATTTTTGTTTTACCTACAAACACATTTTCACTGAGCCGGTGAGTTCTGTACTGACTTGACAAACAGACAGATGGCCAACCACAATACATAATGTCACCAGTCACTTTGTCGCAGAGGTATTACAATGCATAACCATTTTTGAAAATATACTTTGTTTTTTTTTCATTTTGTTTTCATATGAAGGAACTTGTTTTAGGATCTCTAAACTATCTCTTTTCAATATGTTACTTGTACACGCCCACAAATATTTAGCAGAGGTGATTTTGTTTGACTTCTTGACCCTGCATCTCTTCCATCAGCTCTCTGCACTCCAGCAAATCATTAATCGCTGATCTATTTTTAATTTCCTTTGCAAAGAGAAAATTACTAAGGGCTCTGGCAGATTCAGCACCAGCAATATGGCTGCACGCACGGGGTATTCACTTTGTTAAATCAAGGACTTGCAAACATTGTTTTTTGCTGGTTCCTGTATGTAGAGTTTGATGCCAAAAGGGATGAAATCCACATTTTATAAAAATGCATTTTGTGTGGGTTAAATATATGAATTTCCTTCATGGAAATAAATTGCTCTTTATCCCTTTTCAAATTCCAGATGAAAGTATGAAAATATTTGAGGTACAAAATCATGTGCATTTCAAAAGGGACTACATGTTGTAAATCTATGTATCATAAAAAAGGGACGAAGTCCACAATATTAACTTCTTAGAATATTAGCAAAAATCAGAAATACTTCGGATTATTTAAAATAATTTATTCTTAGTTTTAGGGTGAAATCTCTATCATGCACACCAAACTCGAAATATATGATTGCGTGGAAAGTAGTAGAATATCATGTTTTAATTTACTAAGAATCACCAAGAGTGGATTTATTTCCTTTGGAAATGATGTTTTCTGATTTTTGGGGGGACACTAGGATTTTGTTGAGTGCATGTGCTCTACATTGTAGATACAGACACTTAAAGAGGCTTAGGTATGGGTCGTCTGTAGGTCACAGTTCTCTGCACATTTGCTTGTTTACACCAGGGAGACAGAACTTAAGGGGAAATCCCAACTTAGACAAGGACCATTGTTAGAAGCACATGTACTAGCGCAATTGCTTACACTTACAGTATAGTGAAAACATGGTGCTTTAAAACAGGAACCATAAATGTTTGTACTGGTATGGGTTCAGACATATATTTAGGAAATATGCAGGGTGGGATTGAAAACCAAAGACAGGTTTATGAGATGTTCTTTCCTTCCTTGTTCAGAGTTCAAACACAAGGGGTTACCATGGACACTGGACACTGTTATGACGTAAATCCGCCTTCACCTCTTCTTCCTCTTCAATCTTTCCTTAATCTTTTACAACTTCTACCATTTTCCCTATTTTTTCCCTTCTCCTTCCTTTCATTTTCCCTTCTTCATTTTCTATTGCTTCTTCTTTTTCTCCTTCATTTTCTCTTTTCCCTTTTCTCCCTCTCCTTCTTGATCCTTCACTTCTTCTTCTTTTCTGCTTTTTCTTGCCTCCTCCTTCGCCTTCTCCCTTTTCAACTTCCTCTACTTTTTTTCCTTTCTCCTTCTTTTCCCCCTTCGTCTTCTACGTCTTCTACGTCTTCGTCTTCTACTTCTTCTTCTCTTTCTACTTCTCCCATCCCTCCATTATGTTTTTTTCCTTTCGTTCTGTCTTTTTCTCTTTCTCCTTCTTCCTTTCTCTTCTTAATCTTCTAATACTTTTTCTCTTTCTCCATCTCTTTCTCTTCTTTTTCTCCTTTCCCTTCTTCCATCTTCTATGTCTTTTTTCCTTTCTCCATCTTTTTCTCTTTGCTTTCTTCTCTCCTCTCCCTTCTTCACTTTCTACCATTTCTCTTTCTACTCTTTCTCCTCTTTCTCCTTATCCTTCCCTTTTTCTTTCTGTTCCTCTGTCCCCTTCCCCCTTTCTTTCTTATTCATCTTCTACTTCTGTTGTTCACCTTCTTCCCTCCCTTTTTTCTCTTCTCTAGGTGTGTTTCCACAGCAATTCTATTACATGGACCATATAAAGCTAGGCAATCACTTGGATTAAGTTTACATTAACTCTGTTTACATGCTCATCACTACGCACGTTTACTTTCTACTTTCTACGGGATTTGTTTGGAAAAGTTCTTGTCCTCAACTTTGTTTACATAGATAACAATGCCAACTGCTAATTCATGACAGAGGTACAAAAAGTTGACAAAGCCAGCTCAATTTTAAAACAATTTCTCCTGCCAATCCTGTCCATGATTGCATCACAATTTGAATGAAATATTGACACACATGACACACACATCTCTCTTTCTCTAGCCTGGTTTACAGGCTGTACAGCATTTCTATAATGAAATATTCAATGAAGCAGGCTTGCTGCAGATTTTTATTTTCTGGCTCAGAAATTTCCAGCAGCCTAGAAGCTAGGCTACCCTTGTCTAGACAGTCACTCTCTCTCTCTCTCTCTCTCTCTCTCTCTCTTCTTACTTTCTCTCTCTCTCTTTCTCTCTTCTCTCTTCCTCTCTCTCTCTTTCTCTCTCTCTCTCTCTCTCTCTCTCTCTCTCTCCCCTCCCTCCTCTCTCTCTCTCTCTCTCTCTCTCTCTCTCTCTCTCTCTCTCTCTCTATCTATCTCTCCTTATCATTATCTCTCTCTATATATCTTTCTTTCTCTCTGCCTCTCTCTTCCTCACTCCCTCTCTATAAAGCACATTGATTCTATAAAGACTGGTGACCCTTTACTCACTCTTCTCTCTTCATGCTGTCCAGTGGAGCCACATAGTTGCTGGGGATGTATCCCTCTTTACCAGTCTTCTGAGAACGGGCTAGCCACAGTCCCCTTCACTGTATAGGAAGACAAAAAAAAAACAATAAATTCTCAATAATGAAACTTCTTATCATTACATGAAAACTAAATCACTGCTGAGAATCACAGTGAATTCTGCTATATCTGATAATTTTATAATATTTGTGGGCGACATAACAGGCCATCTTCCTTAATGTTCTTTTCGTCTTTCTTCACAATTGTAACAACGATTCCAAAAACCTTCTTTGTGTAAACCCATGTTGCAGCTTATCACTTTCATTGGCAATGTCCCACACTTTTCCCAATCTCCTTTCATCCTGTGTAACCTCTTCTTCATTGAGTCCGCATATATACGGTATTCAGGCAGGCTTTCTCCATTCAAATACTAAACAGCACAACTCCCATACATTCTGCTGTTCGGACAATAGTACAGGCGTTGAATAAAATTCAAATTCCTCATGGCGCACAATTGAGGCTACTGCAGTCCCATTACAATTATTGACAACTGAACAGGACCAGGCTTCACCAAGCCCAAAAATCAAACTGTGAGTGAAATCCTCAGTACCGGAAGTGTATGAAATGTGTGATAAGTCAATGGGTTTTTCCTGGCTTGGTACCGAGAGGGTTTACAGTTTCACTATCAGTTACTTACGTCTTTGTAACTTCTAAGATGTCGCCCTTCTTGAAATCCAGATCGTCTTCTGATCTCGCCTCGTAGTCGTACAGAGCCGTGTATGGATGAGACACTGCGGAACAACAAGAAAATCTATACAATGAGCTTTCAAGGTAGACCATGTGTATTGTTCTGAAAGGAACTGCTGGGTTATTCTTTTGGCATAGAACTGAGAAAAACTGCTGAGATAGGGATTGAGAAAAACTGAGAGAAGAGAGAGTGAGCATCAGTGTATCATATTGGAGAAGTTAGCTAGTATTATCATAATCAAATAATGACATTAACACACATTTCCCAAAATGATTGTCAATTGATTTGGTCTTGGTGTTAGATTGGGTTAGAATAATTGGTGTTGCCATAGGAAAGTGTTATTTTAATCACCATGGGGATTAAGTTGATACCAAGGTTGGTATTCAAATAACATTGGTGTGTAAAGTGCTACCCAATTTGTTGTTTATATTTTGCTGATCTTGTTTACCTTATAATCCCCCCCCCCTTCAGTTACTACCCCTACCCTTATCCCACCCCTTCCTGCTTTTATCTCCCCCGCTCTCACGCCCTCTTACCATGCAATTCCCTTTGATTACCCCCCCCCCCCCCCAAATTTGTCCATACATGGTTTTATCCATCTTCAGTCTACCCCCAAAGTGCCTTTAACTTGTTTTTCCCCTTCAATCCCCTTCACCCACCCCCCCCCCCAACCCCCCTCAGAAAAATCTTACCCTTAGTTGGTTTTTATTTTCCAGAAGAGTTGCATTCTTATCCCCTTCAAGTCCCCACTCCGTCCCCCATTCTGTCCATACGTGGTTTTATCCACTTTCAATCGCCCCCCAAAATGCCCTCAACTTGTTACGTTCCTCCAATTCCCCCCCCCCCTCCACCCCACCCCCACCCTGCCTCAAAACTTACCCTCACTTGGATTTATTTCTCTTCAAATCCCCATCCTCAAAACTCATCCTTAGTTGGGTTATATTTCCCTTCATTCCGCCCCGATCACACCCTTACCTGGCTTGGGCGCCACGACGGGCGGGACAAACTGGCCTGTGGATAGATGGTCAAACCCCACGGAGGTAATGCGCGGCCCCGCCGGGTCCGAAAAGGACGTCACATTCCGACTGGAGGGCGAGGCACTGGTCCCTGCACGGTACTTGTCCTGGTTTCTTCCTTCCTTGCCGCAAACACACCCCATTGCTTGTTCCTACTGCATACCAACTCTGCAGGTGTGTGGAGGGGTGAAAAGGAGTATGGTTAATGTACATGTTCATTATGAACAGGGAAAAATTACATGGGGGCTTGGGGCAATGTCGCCCCTGAAATGCTTAAAAGAGCCCTGGGAAATGTTAAAAGAGCCCCCAAAAGTCCCACAGGCACAATGTAAAATTCTAGCCAAATCGGCCAATGAGCTCAAAAAGTAGCCCCCGAAAATGTTGAATTAATTTTTTCACTGATTATGTAACATGCCCTTCCCCCTTTTAGTAGAAGTAGAAATATGTTGAGTATCAATATAAAACTGCGGCTTATCAGCTCTCAATGTCGGTAAGATTTGAAAGAACTTGATGAGAGAGTGGACATGTTGGAATGTAGAAGATTATGGTTAATGAACACACGTCCCCCAAGCAGAAATGTACCGAGCATCAATAAAATAAATCAATAAAACTGTATTGACTCTCAATGTCGGCAAGAATTGGGAGGACTACATGTTCATCAGAGAATATACTTGTTTCTGCCCATACTTGCTTTATATTCTTCAAAAGAAAATGCTTACATCACATCAACATCTCCTAGAGAATCATTACAGTTCTACATTTTAAACCGCATGAAGTACTTGTAAGTATGTTTGAATATTTTCATTACCACATACCCGGACATGTCAATTTAGATTACATATGTTCCAGAAGGAAGTACATGTATTGAAAAGAAGTAGAATTCTATTGGAAATTTAGGGAAATAACCCTTTGACAACACTTCTGCAAAGTGCGCGATTCCAGGAAGCTTAATCTTCTCGTTATCATACATGTAGGTAAATGAGAAATGTTCTAAGTGAATGACCTTTTACTGACCTCCACCCTATTGCATAAAACTCACCATTAATGGTAAATCTGCAATCAATGGTAACTACCACGGTAACACTGCTCGACATCCAATCAAATCCAAGTTTTCCCTAGGAGTTGCTATTGGAAGCCAAGTTACCATTAATGTTTTTTATGCAACAGGGCCCTGTTGCTGAGAGGCTTTTACCGGTAACTGAGCCCACGTATGTATGGGGTAGATTTTCTTAAAATAATTTTAAATGAAGGGAACTACCCTAGCCTCCCCTACAGATGTTCATGTAGTTAAAATATGTTTCCTCTTTTTCTTCTTCCTCTTCTTCTTCCTCTACATGTATTTAAGCTCCTTACTTCTCTCTAAATTATTGTATGATATGTGTGTAGTCTACATGTACATGTACATGTACATGTACCAGTATACTTTGCATACTCCTACATGTACTTTTACTATGATGACTTTTATCATGGAACAATACACACACTAAAAATAGCCACAAACACCACGTTCTACATGCGAGGAGTACATGTCACCTTGTAATACAAAACATCATTGACGCCATGACCGCATGATCGCTGATCGAGAGTTCAGTGTCATTCTCATACTACTCATAGGCAATGAACAGGAAGTTTTCCATGGTTTTTCCGAAGTATTTGACTGCAGTTCGGCATATATTCTTTCCCACCAGCAGAGTAGTCCAGTGTATACTTACACATTAAAGGTAACCAGATCTGAGCTACAAAGACCTTTGAAGATTGCAATAAATTTTAGGGAATGTGTACACTGTAGTTGTTGTAATTGATAACCAAAAACCTAGCCTAGAAGCACTCATACACTGTAAAGGCAAAGGTGTATACATTTCCATTGTTTGCTTTTATCACAATTAACTTAAACAAAATGTTAGTTTTGATAAAAGCAAACAAATGAGAGAAACAGGGTTAAAAAGAGTTTACAGAAAATATTAGGAAAGAACGCATGAGATATCACATGTAGCATCATTTACGGAGTTGCCAATTTTCCGGAAAAAAAATACTGATCTTCATATTCCAAAAATCTCTCTTGTCGTTTGTCCTATTTATCTTTCATCCTGTGGTTTCTTAATCATTTATAATTTCTAATATGCAATTCCAGGACACAGGTGAAATAATATTTCCTGTCCACTAGCCTTATAAGGGAATTTTAATGATAAAATGTGTTACTTACCAACACTTAGTTTCAATTCACACTAGTACAATCATATGTTGTACATTGCACAGTAGCTTCCCATAAGTTTACAATCAGCATTAATGCTTTAATACAAATATGTACATGTACAGCATGTATTGCAATAAAGCGTGATTGAGATAAAAATGTTGCATACCATTTACACAGCCATGCGTGAGTAGGTAGAGTTTCATAAGCACGTTGAGTTGTTTTTCAAGCAGAAAGCGAAAGTGAGGGTAAAAAACTGGAGCCAGCCATACAGGAGAGGATTATTATTCTTGTTTACAAAGAACTCTGATCTTGAAGTTTCCATAATCATCATAATTCATAAGTACAGCATAGATGTAGTCTGCGGTCCAGACCCTTGTTAGCTGGTCACTGGGTCTGATTAAAGGAGACTACTAGCATTGGCCAGACTGATCACCAGGGTCCTGTTGCATAAAACTTGTAAACCATTGATAGTAACTTTGCCATCAACAACTTCTATTGACACCTTCGATAAGATTGGCTATGTTCAATGTTTCGTTTCATTTTGTTTCCACACATAAAAAAAAACATACAAAATATAAAGAAATAGACAAACATTAACTTACATAGTGGCGGAGTCATTAAGGAAGTTACAAAAACTTGTGTGAAAATGACACCGTTACAAAAAAACAAAGAATAGAATGGTTGTTACCAGCGATGGCAAAGTTACCATCAATTTTTAGTTTTATGCAACAGGGCCCAGATAATCGTGAACATACATGTACACAGGGCTTGCCCTTCACGGTTGCCCAAGGGGAATGGCCACCTAAGAAAAACTTTGGGTCACCTGAAACTCTCAAATAAGTGGTCCAGCTGGCCACCCCACAAATCACCTTAACGCATGTAGTAGTGGGCCGTACAAATATTGTAGCCATCTGACAATCCATTTGGCCACCTGGATCTCATACTCAAGTGGCCATGCTGGCCACCTATAAAAAAAAAGTTAAGGGCAAGCCCTTGACATTGCTCAACAGCCTATCATCATACCAGGCTACAATGTACAATCACCACCGACAACACTACAAGCAACCCTAAACATACAGTATCACAGCACTGACAATATCAAATAGCTGTACAGCACATACTGCAGAAGTCCTGTACATGATTATACTAGTACTTTGTGACACTCTTCAAGGTGATGAGCACACTCCAGTGCACATTGATAAGAACATAGTAGTCTGCTGCTGCAGACCTTCATCAGTCAGCCAGTCTGCTTGAATGTGTCTGAAACAGAGACTAGACTAGCCGTAAACTTCATCATGCATGTTTGTACAGTGTACATACCATGCAACAAGGCTCATCAAGACAAGTGAGAAGTTAGTCTTGTAATAAAGACACACACTTTGAGAATGTCACATTTAAGTCTGTCCTCGTAGACTACACTACATCAAGTACATGCTCCACCATTGAAGTAGAGAAGTAGACACAAGCATTGGCATATTGTATTTCAATCACTGCCCACGCAATGACAGCATACAGACAAAGAAATGAAATATTGTTCAAGGACACTTTGACAAAAAGCCTCTTTCCTTCCTTCCTTCTTCGAGCGAGCGGTATAGAGCTGTCGCGTGGGACCGGCCAAAGATTTCGATTGTCGAGAAACGATAAGAGAAAGCTGTGTATTTCATCCCAAAATCACTAGCCCCAGATTTTCTTGTAGCTATGTGTATAGTGTATTTATAAGTGAACATAAGTGAACATCTTGCACGGTATAGTACTCTTAGCCACATCTCTGATTGGTCACTGTACTTCTACCTTGAGAGCTTGGCATTTTCTTAGCCCGGGATATTTTTCATTTTTGTACAGACTGGAGCTCTTAGCCAAAGATTTTATGGCTTGGCACCGCAATTAGTCCTGCTTTCTGCAAAATAGACCATTTTCGTAACATATACAAATCTGATGATGTTTGAAGACGGTCAGTCAATCTGCCCGAAACGTCGAGTCAACCTCTCTACTCATCAGCTCTTCACGCTTTCTGGTTTACAGTCCTTTTCAGGACTACACTCATTTCGAAAGAATACTCTACTTTTAGATCTCCACTTTCTCGCCTTTCCATTTCACCTTCAATTCTATCCACGTTTTCTCATCTCAGTCCTCCCAGGACTTTACACATGGTGTACCGTAAACCTCTCTCGTGATATACAAATCTTATTCACGTCATTCAAACAATACGACACTAGCGATTACCCCGTAGTTTGTCCAAGATTTGTCTAAGTAGCAAATACCAATAGATTGATTCAGAGTATGTTCCATAACTTCCATCCATTGAATCTGAATCACAAAATACAGGAGAATATTAAAACATGTCACTTTGTATAAATGGGGGAAGTTGTGAAAACATAATGTACAGAAATAGTCTATAGGAAATATTTGTGAAGAGATATCACACTTTCACAGTCATAGAGTCTATAGACCAGAGCATGAACCATTTTTCTGATGTCAAATTTTTATTGTTGCATCTTACTCTGAAGGGGCAAAGTGCAGTCAGGAAAACTGTCATATTGCTACTCAATGGCATGAGATGATTTGAATATGTGTGTTATTAATCTGTCAACAGTTGACATCAGTGTCAACTCACACAGTTTGCTTAGAGTGGGACCATGCAATCAATTTTTAATGAAGCCCTCTCACTGGTAATGGACTGTACACAGGTTTTAGATGTAAAAATGATATCCTAGAGGAACTAGATCGGTCAGCCAAGTCTTCTCTTACATGTGGACAGAGGTAACAGGTAAAGAGGTCCGATATGAAAATGATTTTGAATATCCTTGACAAACTACATGTAGTATTGTCCAGCCAGGACCCTGTTGCATAAAACTTACCAATGGCAAATGTAACTTTGCTATCAATGGCAACTCCTATGGAAACCTTGAATTCAATTGGCTGCTGGGTGGTGATTTCATTGAGCACCTCGCACGTGACGTCACTAAAATTGAAATTTCGAAATTTAATAACTTTCTTTTCCTTTGACCCACTTTCATCAAACCTTACAATGTAACTAATATGCTTTTATTGAAACCAGCATAATTTCCAGGGTGAACTATCCCTTTAATGGAGGTAAATGTCTACATATTAATTTTCCCATCCAACACACACAAATGCACACATACTCAACAGCTCAAAGGAATTGGCATAGGGAAAGGGAAAGGGAAGAGAGGGAAGCACCCGCAGTTTTGAACCGCGGTATATTTTGTCCACTTCAGCATGTAACATGATGTTTTTCAGCCTAAAAAGCATTATGTTTCATGCTGAACTGGACAAAATATACCGCGGTTCAAAACTGCGGCTCATTCCCTTTCTTCCCTTTCCGTTTCCCTCTTCCAATTCCTTTGAGCTGTAGTGTACACTCCATCCATCCACTAAAGTGAAGTCCATCTAAAATTTGTCTGCTCTGGTCCAGGTTCACTGACATACTAACTAAATAACTGATTTATAACGGTTTGTACATAAAAGTATACCAGTAGTATGTACCAAACTACAATATAACCCACACCTTCCAGCAAACACAAATGCACAAAACACCATACTGCACATGTGGATCCCAAATACTACCAACAAAATATTTATATTTACTACCCCCACCACCCACCCTCAGGGCTTTGAGTACACTGTTTGCATTGTTTATATTATGTATAATATAATATTTTAATTTGTATAGATGTATTTACTTTGTCTGCCCTGGAAGTACATACAATGTGTACACTTCCTGGTCCAGGGAACAATCTCAATAAAATGTCATATTCCTGAGCGATTTGCTTGGTGATGCCATATAGTCTGTTGCACATGTACATTGTACATTATACAGGAGTAGACACAATATACCATATAATAGTACTTAAAACTACACGTACAATAAGTATGCAACAGTCATACAGGTACAGTAGCTAGAATGTACAGTGTGTGTGTGTATAATGTACAATAAACAGACACAGTTCCATCATAAAATGTAATTCTTCGAGAGTAAAAAGTTTTCCTGAAGGTCAAAATAACAACCTTGTACATGGACATTTATGTACTGTGCACATACATGTACAAAGTAGTTTTGCCACATTTTTTTGTTGTTTCATTTTTATGTTCAGCAATACAGCCCACTCAAAGGTAGCAATTGCAGTAAACAGGTTCAGTGGTGTGTGTAAACTAGTAGTGTACAGGTGATAAAACATGGTAAAAAAACAAACTTTACAAGCAGACTTGGCACTTATACAAATACCTTGGTAGCCAATGAAGAATTTGGAACCCAAGTGATGGGGAGAGAGAAGGAGAGGGAAGACAAAGGAGAACGTAAACGTGACAGGAAAGGTGAGACAAGACAACAAAATAAGGCAAAATAGGAGAAAAAGGTGGAGGGAGAGAAGAGAATGAAAGAGAAACAGATCCAGTATGAGAAGATGATTTAAGAGAGGAAGATAAAATAAAACAAGATAGAAAGATCAAACAAGAAAAGAGAGAGATATGACAAGAAAAGAGAACGTTAAAACTTGGAAAGAGAGATATACAACTTGAAGAGATGAGATGACAATAGGATTAAATAGAAGAAGATAATATACAACAAGAGAGATAGATAAAACAAGAAAAGAGAACGTTCAAACTTGGAAAGAGAAATATACAACTTAGGAAGAGAGAGATAAAGATAAAACATGAAAAAAGGAAAGAGAAAACAGAAAAAGATAATGATAAAACTTGGAAAGAGAAAGATAAAACATGAAAAGAGAAGATGTACGGATAGACAATAAAGAAGAAAACAATTTTGTAAGAAGAATAGAGATGGAGAAGAAGAGATTAGAAGAAACACAAAGAATAGCCAGTAACATGGAAGAAGAAGAAAATGAAAAAGATTGAATACGCAGAACAGTTTTCATAGAATTGTCCATGTACAATGTACACGCACATTGTATGTAAATGTACATTCTGATTCTGCAATACATACGTGTATTGTACTACTTGTATCTACTATCTACAGTATATTGTACACAAATCTTCACAAAAACATGCAGCTATAGTTCATTGATTAAAAAAAGTGAAAGAAATGTTGATATGAAGTATTATAAGCTCTCTCAGACCAATTCGAAGTGCCTTTTCATAAAGCGGACGCACCATTGAGCACACTGTAAAAGCAACTTTTGTCTTTATTTGTACAGCACTCCCGGCCCAGGCTACTTCTCTACCATGCTGCCATGTTTTCCCATGGAGCACTATGAGGAAGTTGAAAGGAAAAAATATGTTTGCAACTTCAGAGTGCTTAAAGGGATAGTTCACCCTGAAGTTGAATTGTTTCAATACAAGCAGAAATATGGAAAAAAACATTAATGAAGGATAAGACCTTGTGATATTTCAATTTTGTGATGTCACGTGTGTGGTACTCTCCCATATATTGTGTGCTGGATGATTCCACAAACTGCTATTTTTCTCTTTTTGATGAAGGATTTTTTTTCTTTTTTTATAGAGGTATGTGTGCAAAAACATGTTTCTAACGATGTCTCAAATGCACGGGTAAAATGATGTAATCCTTTTGAGCAAATAGACATTTCCCAAAAAATTATACACAACATATGGCAGAGCACCTCGCACGTGACGTCACAAAATCAAAACCTGAAACACTTGAAACTTTCTTATCCTTTGACGGATTTTCATTAAACCTTCACTTTCATGTTTCTGCTTTTATTAAAACCAACTTAATTTCAGGATGGCTGATCCTTTTAAAGTAAGACTAGTGCCTCTTTTCTTATCACACATTCTAAACATTTTAGCAGACACTAGTTTGAGAGTCCAATTGTGCCTCTCCATTGCTTGCTCATGATTCTATCAAAGCATACCTGTATGGGGGGGGGGGGGGGGTTCCAGGGAAAAAATACACAGGGGCTCAGGGCGATCTCACCCCCGAAATGCTGAAAAGAGCCTGGAAAATGTTAAAAGAGCCCCACAAATTCCCATAGACACAATATAAAATTGTAGCCATATCAGCCAATGTACTCAAAAGGAGGCCCCCAAAAAGTTTTGAATTAATTTTTTCCCTGGGGCGTTCTGATTTGGAGGAACTCTATCGTATTGTTTTCAATGGTGGCTTAAAGACAGGGCATGATACTCGCCATGGATCAGCATGTGCCTTAACAATAACATGTATGACATTTCAGTCATTGCTTCACAAACATTTTCAGGAACAGTGAAAAAAATCCTTCTTTACGTTTGTAACACAGCGACAAATAGCAAGGGGTGGGGTAAAATACACGAGGCTCGAGGCGATTTTTGCCCCCGAAAATACTTAAAAGAGCCAAAAAATCATATAGATACAATGTCAAATTAGCCAATGTGATCAAAAACTAGCCCCGAAAATATTGAATTAATTTTTTCCCTGGACAGTAGTCTACATTCATCTAAGTACTGGATTGCAGCAGGCCCCAGCATATTCTCGCATTGCACAAACTGCTTGCATGATCGCAGACAATCATTGACCTCGGTGCAGACTGTGCGGAGCGGAGAACAGTAATGTGAGATTTCATATATGTTACCGTGAGGGTATGGACTGATTCCTGCCCAGTTTCACAATGATCACCGAAGAACAACTATTGTTTGGACGATTTAGCAGTGCACAAGTCGAACAGAACATTGGTAACACTTGATTAAAGGGACACGTCACTGAGCTTTTGTGGCGCGATGTCGTTTAAAGAGGGCGCTGCAAACGACGGCGTTCGGTGGCGGTCTCATCATCCCCACCCCAGTGCTGGCACTACCCCACCCTCAAGATCTGCAAAACTGTTTTAGCGTCGATCTCGTGCGTGTGTGCTTCTAGCAACAGTCTTTGACACGCTTTGATGCATGTACACAAAATGAACACATATCACATGTAAAGTCACCCGTTTCACTACAATTGCGCGCTTGTTTGCTGAAGTTATACGGAGATTCCCGAATCTTAACTGAGGCGGGCCACGCTCCACACCCAACGCCGTCAATTGCAGCACCTTCTATAAACAAAAACGCGCCACAAAAGCTAAGTGATGTGTCCCTTTAATTGGTTCTTATCGACTCAGTTTCGCTTGCATAACCACTTGTGAGTGGGTGTCTTGGGTTGATATGACAGTTGTAAGTCAGATTTACTTTCTGATGGACAATACACTCCTGTGTTTTGGTTTGTAATTTAACTTGAGTGTGCTCACGAGTCACATGTTTCATTGTACAAAATCATGGATCTCTTGGTTGAGTCTACAGACAGTTTTCAGACACATTTGATGCCTATTCATTTTATACTGGCAGACAAGATTCAGTTTAGTGTTGCAGTGCAGTGCAGTGCACACGTGAACATCCAAAAAGCTTGTTTACTTCATGTATACATGTAAACTGCATATAACAAGTTGTATGATGTGGGTGCCTCAAATCGGCCCCCTTGTTTTCTTTTGAATATTTTCATTCCAAGATAACCAAATAAAATTTTTAAAATTTCACACACAAATCAGCATAATAATGCTCTTTAAAATACTATTTTTGGATTGAAGATTAACGATAAACTTTCAGGGAAATTGCGCATCAAATATCGCTTGATAAAACATCGCACATTCATATCACTGAACCTTGAAACCAGCCCCTAACGATAATGTGCGATATCTCCGTCAATCCGACAAGTACAGTGCCGACATTTCACCAGTATTGCGTCTCGATCATGCTCGTTCCAGTGCAATGAAAAATTGACGGGAAAGTTTCGGCGATTGACGAGAAAATCACGGAAGTACGGACACAAGTTGAAAAATAGAGATATTTCAAACGAAAATGTGCAATTGTCAAAAATATGCACATTTTGTCTAATTTTGCTTCCGAAAATCCTGCATTTTGTTTACTAATGCGTAAATACACAATCAATCGCACTTCCAACCTTCGATAACGCGCACTGACTAGAAATACACGGGGACCGGTTTCAAGGGTAGGGGCCGGTTTGTGGACCACTCACTATACATAATGATTTAGTTCAATAACATAGTTTTGCATGGCCACACTGTTAATTGTATACTTTACATGAAACTCACATCTTTTTTTGAATGAGACATCAGTTTTGACTCACTTTAGACTTCATCTGTCATGGACTTACAATAAAGCTCATACCTGTGTATCAGTTTTGACTAATTTCTGTCTAAATCTTTTTTACTTGCAGTAACTCATACTATCATTTTTTTTTAATAACAGCTTTGACTCAATTCTAATCAATAGTGCCATTCTCATTGGGCTTAAAAAATCGCGAAGTTAGGGTGAAAGTTGCCTAGCAACTGTGCCAAAAGCCGAACGGTCCTATTGTCCCGGTCCCCTAACCTCACGATTTTTCTAACTTCACGATTTTTTTAAAGCCCAATGAGAATGGCACTATTGTGGAACTTGCACATTGTTCGGTTCAAGCCCACACTTCGTCTATTGTGCACAATCAAACAGACACATCAACAAGTCCCTACCAAGAAGAACAATAGCATGGCATGAGTCGGACCAGACAGAGGGGGTCGCGTGTGGGTGACATTTCCTAACGTTTCCTGACAATCCCAAAGCCTAAAATCTAGAGGATACTGATTATCAATGGCCCAACAAGCAACCAATGACAAATGGCATTGTCCAAGGCACTTGGAGAAATTGTTTGTTTTTTCCATGTTACTTTTGTATCTCGGTCCTGGGCCCTATTGCATAAAACTTACTATTGATGGTAACTTTGCTACCAATGACAACTTCTATGGAAATCTTGAATTTAATTGGCTGTTGAGCGATGTTTCCATGGTAGTTACCATTGATAGTCACTTTGGTACCAATGCCAACTTCTATGGAAAGCTTGAATTTAATTGGCTGTTGAGCGATGTTTCCAAGGTAGTTACCATTGATGGTAAGTTTTATGCAACAGTGCCCAGATCCACAGCGCACAAGTTCTCTCGCATGGCGTGTGCAAAAGAGCAAATCTTATGCATCTTATGGAGCTCTGCTTAAGTACAACTTGTCTCAGACCTACCCAAACCAGATGAGGTACATGTACATGTACACTACAGCTCAAAGGAATTGGCATGGGGAAAGGGAAAGGGAAGAAAGGGAAGAAGCAGCAGTTTTAAACTGTAGTATATTTTGTCCACTTCAGCATGAAAACATGATGCTTTAGCCTAAAATGCATCATGTTTCATGCTGAAATGGACAAAATACATGTATACTGCAGTTTACAACTGCGGCTCCTTCCCTTTCTTCCCTTTCCCTTTCCCTATGCCAATTCCGTTGAGCTGGAGTGTACGCACTGTACACTAATGTTAAGGTTATTTATCATTATTTCAAAACGCACTCTTCATGCCTCAATCACAACCTATATCACAATATTTTGCGCCATTTAACTTCACAGTTGCCATCTAAACCCCAGCAGCAGTTTCGCTTCCTAAGGGATGATAAGAATGTCAGTAAAATTGTTAATACTGTACTGTCATTCCCCATTTCCTCTACATGTTCATGTACAGGTATTTATGAGCACCGGTCTGAAAAGTTAATTAATCTCAATGTATTGGGCTAGCTTTAAAGGTAGCCCTTTCCTTTTGCAGACCTAATTCTGGAAGCTCTCTGACTTTGTCATCATTTGAGAGAGAGAGTAGCTATTTCCATGGAATCAACAAAGCGTAATAATATTCGGGTTTGGGGAAATTATCTTTGATAATTGATCTAGCTTTCTTTCTTTTTTCAGGTTCATATTCGGGTTTGAGGAAATAATCTTTGATAATTGATCTAGCTTTCTTTTTTTTTCACGAAAGTAGTAAAATCTCAGTGAAAACTAGTTAGATTTATTCTACAACAGTTATAAAGCGACCTCTGACCTTAAAATTTCAGTTGGTATCCCAAAGATACGTGCTAATTATGTGCAAACTTTCATGAAGTTTAAAGATGTTTGTAAAAGGGACGGGCCATCTTTAAGATCCCAACACTTCTGGCATGTGGCAAAATAATGGGGGTGTTTCACCAAGCTGTTCGTAAACTACACACGACTTTGCACACGTCTGGTGATCTCTTCTTATGCTACTTGTACCACAATTTGTTCTGTTTTAACATAGTTGGAGTTTATTCCAACAATCCTAATCAAATCTGGCAAATCACTTCATATTCTGATACTTGTTAACAACACAAATTTTAATTTAAAATGATCAGCTTTCAGCTTAAAGGTGATTGGAATCATAACCATTGAAAATCTGATTTACAGTGTATAGCACTAGCACAGGTCACCAGTAATGCGTTAAGTCTTCCGTACTGTGCGTAAAGTCTTCCAAACTGTACGTACAGCTTCGTATCGACAAACAGTGACTACATGGGACCTTACTGGCAAACACACACTATTTAACACTCTTCAAGGCTCCTGTTGTCCATCTCAAGTGTCAAGCACCTTGTATCACAGGTTAGAAGTACATCTGTTTCTCAGCATATTCAGAGTAATTTTTGGGCAGATGTATTTCCCTTTACCAGTACTTCTTTTATGTCTGATTATTCTCACACTTTTGCTAGATGTCAGGAACTAATCTTGTTTCCCCAATTGTTCAACTTTTATTGAAGTGACAAGAAACATTCCCCTCTAAATGGTGCCATACATTCACCACTCTCATGACCCCATCATGAATTGGGTCAAAACATTAACACATTTTCACAGCATGGTCATAAAATGTTGGAAATCTTGAAACTGAAGGGAGCACATTTGAACATACAGTTATCAGTATTGATAGGGTTCGTTCAGTGCAGTGTCCTACATGTACATACTGTAGGCCTACGTACAGTGCTAGTAGTACAGTAGTATTATATCATATGGATGTACAGACAGATACTGGCACTTGTTTTGTGCAAAGGGATTTTCGACGAACCACTTCAAGCTCAGCACTTGTCACAAACCTTGGGTGGGATACCTTGCACAGAAGACGACTTCTCGCGCAGTGCATCCTCTTCATCAAAATTCAGCATAAACTGGTAGACATCTCCTTTCCACCCATCATCTTGCCTGCCACATACATCGGACGAAGTGATCATACACTCAAGTACAGCATTCCAAAAGCCGCCATCAACTCTTTCAAGTTTTCTTTCTTTCCACGAACTATCCGGATTTGGAACCAACTACCCCAACTTGCAGTCGTGGCCACCTCGCCAGCTGCCTTCCAGGTGGCTGCCCTGCCAACCATCAGAGGGTTACGCCCCCCTGTTGGTTCCAGGCTGATGTAAGCTTTATCCACCTTTTACTCACACATCATGTGTAGTCAGTTTTAAATGTATATAAAGGACTACACATGCATATTATCTTGATGCACCACCAACCATCGACACCACCAAACTTTGACATCCCATTTTAGCTTCCCCAGTGAGCTGCTTTTGGGATTATTTCTACAAGGTACAAGGTTGTTGTGAACATAATCAAATGCTCCATGATCCCCTTCCAGCATAAGACACATTTTAGCAATAAAAATGAATAACACCATCCAGCACATTGCACCTGTAATCAAACAGTGCAGGTAGCTAAACCCATAATCCACATCTAGATCTACCGCACTTAACAAATAACAGCTAATGTAGCAGTGTACCAGGGTCCCACCCGGAGCTTTGGCCGGGCAAATACCCCGCGTTCCGCTCGCAAAGTTGCAGCTACAGGTGCACTGCCACTGTAGCGGCAACGCCAGAGCAACAGTGCGTTCCCAAATGGATTCACGTTGAATGCAAAGCGACAACTTACACAATTAATCTAAAATAATCAAAGCGAATATGAACATGTCTTACCACAAGAAAAACAATAGGAAAGGGCAGCAAGATGGTAGCTGACCAGAGACGCAGTAAAAAGGGTGACAAAAGCAGAAATCCCGGGTAGATTCTGACAATCCAGTCTCCCTCGCACCGCAAAACAAACACGTATTCCGATATTCTCTTCTTTTTTGCCGACACTTCCTGGTTCAGAAATACATGCCATTTTTTTACAATGTCGCCATCTGTGTTACAGACAGGAAAGTGGAGAACTCGGTAAATTCATTCGCAACCGCAGCTCATGAATGTGAAATATTTGACCGGAATTATACAATTGATAATCTAAATTGTTTTACTTCTGAGATATGAGCTATATTATATTGTTCTTTTCCTAAACAAAATCACCTTTAGGTTGAACCGAGTAGCTTTTTTAGATATTTTTCAATTAACACAAAACACACACACAAACAAAACCTTGAAATTGTGGCAGTTTAGTACTATAGCCGGGTTATGACTATAATAAAAATGTGGTGTTAAATATGATGAAGTTAAGGTTTATAAACATCGGTTCATGCAGTAATCCTAAAATCACTATCAATCGCACGTGAAACACCTCAAATCATCATTGCGTGCTCTCATCACATTTGCCAACATAAAAATAAAAAAACAATTACGATTGGTCAGACACTATACAAAACTTCGTTGTACACAAATGTACGGTTGAATGTGCGTTTAATTATATGTATTCAAATCTCTTGTGAAGTAATTCTCCTTCCGTGAACACAATATATATGCATGTAATTTACTTATGGAAAATACCGATATACCTTTATCTTTGGTTGCTGTTTATTTATCAACAATATAATTAGGAAATAAATGGGTATTCGTATAGTTATAGTTCGTACTAATGGGTACGATGGTTTGTGTTGGTTTATCACGATAGTGTACCCATATGACAATAGCGATGCAAGTCAATAACTGTCGTGAATATCCAACAGTTAATATTCATCCGTTTACTGAGCTCTAGTAGATTTTGTAATCCACAAGCATTTGTTTTTATAAACAATATGTTAAGCCTACTTGGGCTATAGAATTTATCTGTATTGCCTTATTATAAAGGCTGTGGTTTATTAACCTGCAATGAAATGTGCATCCATAAAAAGTGCAACTCGGTAACATGCACGTCACGAGTGAGGTGCTAAAGTTGACACTAGATGGCGCTAATTTAAAATGATCCTTTATTTAGGAGGCTACCAATGTTTGGTGCGCGTAATTAGAACATCAAATTATGCTCTTCATCGACCGGCGCAACTTGTTGCGGGTCGGGTATATATATACTGGAATTATTACATCAGCTGAATATTACCGAGGAAATACCCTCAAGGTAATTAATAAAATGATCCCCCTCTTATTTGGTTAATTTATACGCTGGCAATGTTGAACCAACAACAGCCATTAACTAACCAAAAAAAGGGTTGGAATGAAATATTATATTTTTATCATAACATCAACCTTTAAGGGATGTTAATCGCTTTTGGTATTATAACGCAATGTAGCGTGTATGCGTCCTGGCTTTGTTTATTTGTAATTTAGCCGGACGTGCCGTGGCAATAATGGCTCACGATTTAATGACGTATTTAGATCTATTGGAGCAGCGATTTATAAAGCTGGGCGACTGTGGACGTTATTTGCATCAACACATTATATGTACTTGTACAAATTGTATGTATGTCTAAATACCCTGGCTACAATTAGTCATGATATTGCTCCAAGAAAACATAACTGATGGTGGTTGAATTAATTCTTTACACGGTAATCATATAGATTTCTAAATAACTCAACATGAAATAACCAGAATTAATACACTACAGTCTTAATATTCTTACAGGTAAATGATACCTTAATTGGTATGAATAGGGAGGTTGAACTTTAGATAAGCTTATATATCTGCTTTGATGTGGGTTTATCCACAATAAGTATACAACCTCTACCTTTAACTTTCAAACATGAAACTTTATAAGTTAAGTAATATTATCATCAACACCTTCTTTACAGCAGTAAACTTGAGTTTAGTTTAGCTTTTACTTAGCGGATGATTTCTACAATTTATATCAATGACTTTGGGTCATTAAATGTTATACAGAACGGGCTCACCGGGAGTTCGATGCAGTAATATGCAAATCCGGAATACCGCTGAAATGTCCTCTAGGAGTTCATATCCGAGGTAGATTGCGAAATCGCTCGTAGTTGGTTCTCTAGCTCGGCTGATTCGCGGCGAGAATTTAGCGTGCACGCTGTTCGGGGAAGTGTCCCTTGTAGTCCGCGATAGGTGACGCGATCGAACGGTGACGCGAGATGTAATCTAAAGAGTTTGCGACAAGTTGAACGGGCTTAATTGCTGAAGAAGATCAGGAAAACTTTACTTGTCCTTGGCTTGCGGTGCATTACAATAATGCAATAATTGTTTGATGCATGGGACTCTTGTCATTAGCTGACGTCCGCTGGGATGTGTATCGACCTCTGTACGGCGTCTTGCAATATAATTGTGTCCCTGCAGTGGTTAGGCCAGATCTAGGTCCAGGTCTAGTTGATGACGCTCTTAGCGTAGTGCTGTGATTTTAGCGAGAAGTTGAGGCGACAACCCTGGCTGTAGTAGTGTCCAAATATCACTTTGTACGGGTTGTACGTTAGGCTGGATGTCACGCTGATAATGTAAATTGTTCGCTGTAAATTCACAGTTTAGATGCAGTAACTGCGTATATAATCTGGCAGTCCAATTAGTTGAGTTTCTGCCGTAAAATATCGCTCAGTTTGGCTTTGCAAATTTCACTGTCTCGTATATAAAATACATTGACATTTGCTCGGTCGCGGAGCGAAGTTGAAACGTGTGTTGACTCGACGCTATCTTCGTGCGGAGTTTTTTGTTAACCAAAAATGGCTGACAATCGCGAATCCGTATGGAACTTGCGAAATATAGACGCGATCGGCTCTCGTGCTGATTCGCTAACGAAACGCGTACTAATACATATTCATTACTAAATTAACATATTTACACTTGATTGGTTAGAAGTACTACGCTTACGCTAACACGTCAGAATATATACATACATGAATATATTAGCATACGTTATAAACTGAAAACGTAAACACCTGTCTAGACATGCTAATGGACGGGTTTACTGATATTTACAAACTGATATGCCAGTGATACAATATGGAACATACAAGGCAATCTTATGTGAAGTGTGCGTTGCCTAATAATGATTTACAATGAATGAGTAATTTACAGGCAACATTTCGTTCATGTTCATGACATTTTAAAGAAAGAATCTAATTAAATGACATAATATAACCAACATGCTACATTTAGCCCCCTCCTAGTCGCGACTTGCTGAAAGCTAGGAGGGACGATATAAAAAAGAACAGTAGCGTGTGGGTAAAAGTACCCCGGGAAATTACCCTTTAAACACTAGCCTACAAACGTAAGAAAACGTTGTGGCCAATGAACGTGCCTGCCTGAACGCGTAATTCGCACAGGTGGGTCCGGCTGCACGGGAGGATCAGGGGCAGGTTGTGACCGGGGAGGAGGTGTTTGGGCTGGAAGATCATCCGCCCTGGGAGTTTCCCTAGGCTCTTGCCTATGAGTTTGTGGAGATGTGGCTTTCTCCATGAATGCGGGTTTTAGACGGTCTACACTCACCGTCACTCGTTTGCCCCGCTGATCTAGCACAAAATACTTTGGAGTGCGCTGTGTGACCTTGAATGGGCCACAATAGGGTGGTTGTAGAGGTTTCTGAACATGGTCTTGTCGGATGAAGACATGTGTACAGTCGTCCAAAACTTTTGGAATGTACGACTTGACCGATTGTTGGCGCGTGCCAGCAGGCGAGAGGTCCACCATGTGGCGTTTAAGCCTATGCGCATAATCGGTAGGGTCAAAGGATTCTGTGGCTGAGCTCGGAGCTACCATTTGTCCCGGGAGCCGAAGGTTGGTCCCATAAACAAGCTCCGCTGGTGTACAGCCGATATCTTCCTTGACTGTGGCACGAATGCCGAGTAGTATGAGAGGCAAGTGCTCTGTCCATCGAGTAGGTTCCGGCTGTGCCTTCAGGGAGGCCTTTAGCTGCCTGTGGAAACGTTCCACAAGTCCGTTGGACTGAGGGTGATATGCAGTGGTGCGCACTGATGTACTGCCTAAAAGATCTGTCAATGTCTTGAATAAGACAGACTCGAATTGTCGGCCACGATCGTGAGTAATGGATATGGGTGATCCAAATCGGGCAATCCAGTGCTCAAATAGCACTTTCGCTACGGTTTCGGCCGATATATCCCTGATGGGGAAAGCCTCAGGCCATCGGGTGAACCTGTCAACTACTGTGAGTAGGTAAGAGTACCCTTGTGATGGGGGCAATGGCCCAACCAAATCTATGTGGATGTAGCCAAAGCGGGCATCAGGGGCAGCGAATGTGCCCAGTGGGGCTCTGATGTGTCTGTGTATCTTTGCGCGTTGGCACTGCACGCATGTGCGTGCCCATTCCCGGACGTCCTTATTGATCCCTGGCCAAACGTAACGCGCAACTACCAACTTCTGGGTGGCGTTGATGCCGGGATGGGACAATCCGTGGAGGGACTCAAAAACAGTCCGCCTATGGCGCTTTGGGATGAACGGTCGTGGTTGACCGGTTGATGTGTCACACCAGATGTATCCTGCTTGAGAAGCTAGGAGAACTTTTTCAAGTTTTAAGGACGAGTCATCCTCGAGGAGTAATCGCAATTCTGCATCATCCTGCTGGTCCTTACTGATTTCGTCGAGATCGACGGTCTGAGATGAATGTAGGGCCATGACTGGGATGCGTGATAGGGCATCCGCCACGACATTGTCTTGGCCTTTAATGTGCCGGATATCCGCCGTGAACTGTGAGATATAGTCCAAGTGGCGTATCTCTCTGGGCGAGTGCCTGTCAGGCTTTGCGCGCAGAGCATAGATCAGAGGTTTGTGGTCCGTGAAAACTGTGAATTCACGACCTTCGAGGAAATGGCGGAAATGCCTTATTGCTAGATAGATAGCTAGGAGTTCTCGGCCAAATGTGCTATATTTGACCTCGTTTGGTTGCAGTCTCTTGGAAAAGAATGCAATTGGTCTCGATTCGCCTTCGTGTTCCTGCTGTAGAACAGCGCCGACGGCTGTGTCGGAGGCGTCGACCATGAGGCAGCTATGCCGGTCCGATGAGGGGTGTACTAACATAGTTGCGTTGGCAAGATCATGTTTGATCCTGCGGAACGCAGTAGTACACTCCGGGGACCATGGCAATGGTTTGCTTGAGCGGCGTGGTTGATTGCGGAGCAGATCTGTCAAGGGCGCGAGAATTTCAGCGCAGTGCGGAATGAAACGGCGGTAAAAATTTACCATGCCTAGGAACGCGCGCAACGGTTTCAGTGTAGTAGGTTGCGGGAATTCCCTGATTGAGGCAACCTTTTCTGGAAGGGGATGGCAGCCCTGACTGTCAAGGTGATGGCCTAGGAAGTCCAGCTCCTCTTTGCCAAGCTCGCACTTTGTGGGGTGCACGACCACACCATACTCTTGTAGTCTGGAAAAGAGTTGGCGCAGGTGGTCACGGTGCTGGTCGGGTGTGTCGCTCGCAATCAAGAGGTCGTCTATGTAGGCATAGACGAAGGGTAGATCCCTTGTGACTCTATCGATGAACCTTTGGAAGGTTTGGGCCGCGTTACGCAGGCCGAATGGCATCCGGCGGAAATTGAATAACCCAAATGGGGTTGTAATGGCCGTCTTGGGCACATCCGCCGGGTCGATAGGTATCTGGTGATACGCCCTGACCAGGTCGATCTTTGAGAAGATCTTCTTCCCCACTAAATGCACTGCAAAATCCTGCAGGTGTGGGATTGGGTACCGGTCAGGTACGGTCACTCTGTTCAGTGCCCGATAATCCCCACACGGGCGCCAGTCTCCCGACTTTTTGGGCACCATGTGGAGCGGGGATGACCACGGGCTGTCTGAGGGCTCAATGATCCCTAGATCGAGCATGTGTTGAAATTCGTTTCGGGCTATGTTGAGCCGGTCTGTGGGCAGACGACGCGGGCGGCCTATGCATGGGGGCCCTTCGGTGACGATATGGTGCGTCACGTCATGCTTTATTGGTGCGTCCTTGTGCATCGGACTTGTGATGTCCGGGAATTGCGCGAGAATCTCCTCGTAGGAGTTGGCCGGTTCTATCGGGCTCATGGTAGGACTAATTCCACCAGTTGAGGGAACCGGGTCCATGCCTACAACTGCTAATTGAGTTGTGGAGTCGCGCAGGCACTGTGCACGGACGTCTACCATAAGTCCATAATGGTGCAGAAAATCTGCTCCCAATAGTGGCGTCGATACATCTGCCAGGATGAAAATCCACCTGAATGTCCGGCGTAGGCCGAGGTCAAGGGTCAGGGATCGCTGACCGTAGGTGGCTATTGTTGTTTTATTGGCCGCTTGTAGTGTGAAAGGCGATGCGGACTTTCTGTCCTTCACTGCGGCGGGTATGACACTTACTGTAGCGCCAGTGTCCACCAAGAATTTGCTCATAGAAATATGGTCTCGAACGAAGAACAAGCGGCAGTTTGTCCCAGCAGGCAGTGCCGCATCTACTGGCTGGGTTTCCCGTTTCCCGACTCTGTCGGTTTCGTAGGAAATTTACACGGTGAAATACACCTGAATGACTTGGCCCCAAATTTATGGTGGTACCAACAAAGATCGCCGACCTGCTTTCTGTCACGGCTCCGACTACGGTTCCGACCTGTATTTCTTCCTCGGGAGGTAGAACGCGATCGGTCGAGCTGAGTCTGGAGCTTGTCCACCGCGGCGACGAGGCAATTTACCTTCTCCTCAAGGGAGTGGTAATTGGATGCGGGTACGCTTGGCATTGGCGCAGTCTGCGGTATAGGGGCGGCTGCGGCGATTTGGGGGACATGAACGTCCATGATCCGGTCCGCTAGGTTTGCTAGGGCGTCCAGCGAAACTGAGTCCACGGATGCCGCAAGGACAACGCGGATGCTTGGGGTTAGGCGTTGTAAGAACAATTCCTTGAATATGCCTTCCTCGAGGTGTCGGTCCCCGAGTAACTGGCGCATACGACGCAGCAGCTGGGATGGTTTTTTATCCCCTAGTTCTTCCTCGCTTAGGAGGAGCTGTACCCGTCGTTGTTCAGACGCTGATGTGCGCTTTATTAACTCCGCCTTAAGGGTGGAGTATGGCTTCTGAGCGGGTGTGTCTATGATGAGGTCACGAACCTCTACGGCCACCTCGGGCTGGAGTGCAGAGACTATGTGGTAGAATTTTGTTTCTTCTACCGTGATGCCTCGTGTGGCGAACTGCGCTTCCGCTTGCGCGAACCAAACCATAGGGTCCGCCGGCCAATATGGTGGTAGCTTTATGGCTACGAAGCTGACGTTCGGCTTGACGTCTTTCGCCTCCATTGTGGGCGGCTTTACCTCATCAGGCTCTTGTTTATGGGCCATGATGGGTATGAATGTGTAAAAGCAGTATTAGCTCAAATTACGATATAATTTATGTGTCGACCAATCACGTCGGGGTCACCAATGTGGCAGTTTAGTACTATAGCCGGGTTATGACTATAATAAAAATGTGGTGTTAAATATGATGAAGTTAAGGTTTATAAACATCGGTTCATGCAGTAATCCTAAAATCACTATCAATCGCACGTGAAACACCTCAAATCATCATTGCGTGCTCTCATCACATTTGCCAACATAAAAATAAAAAAACAATTACGATTGGTCAGACACTATACAAAACTTCGTTGTACACAAATGTACGGTTGAATGTGCGTTTAATTATATGTATTCAAATCTCTTGTGAAGTAATTCTCCTTCCGTGAACACAATATATATGCATGTAATTTACTTATGGAAAATACCGATATACCTTTATCTTTGGTTGCTGTTTATTTATCAACAATATAATTAGGAAATAAATGGGTATTCGTATAGTTATAGTTCGTACTAATGGGTACGATGGTTTGTGTTGGTTTATCACGATAGTGTACCCATATGACAATAGCGATGCAAGTCAATAACTGTCGTGAATATCCAACAGTTAATATTCATCCGTTTACTGAGCTCTAGTAGATTTTGTAATCCACAAGCATTTGTTTTTATAAACAATATGTTAAGCCTACTTGGGCTATAGAATTTATCTGTATTGCCTTATTATAAAGGCTGTGGTTTATTAACCTGCAATGAAATGTGCATCCATAAAAAGTGCAACTCGGTAACATGCACGTCACGAGTGAGGTGCTAAAGTTGACACTAGATGGCGCTAATTTAAAATGATCCTTTATTTAGGAGGCTACCAATGTTTGGTGCGCGTAATTAGAACATCAAATTATGCTCTTCATCGACCGGCGCAACTTGTTGCGGGTCGGGTATATATATACTGGAATTATTACATCAGCTGAATATTACCGAGGAAATACCCTCAAGGTAATTAATAAAATGATCCCCCTCTTATTTGGTTAATTTATACGCTGGCAATGTTGAACCAACAACAGCCATTAACTAACCAAAAAAAGGGTTGGAATGAAATATTATATTTTTATCATAACATCAACCTTTAAGGGATGTTAATCGCTTTTGGTATTATAACGCAATGTAGCGTGTATGCGTCCTGGCTTTGTTTATTTGTAATTTAGCCGGACGTGCCGTGGCAATAATGGCTCACGATTTAATGACGTATTTAGATCTATTGGAGCAGCGATTTATAAAGCTGGGCGACTGTGGACGTTATTTGCATCAACACATTATATGTACTTGTACATGTATGTCTAAATACCCTGGCTACAATTAGTCATGATATTGCTCCAAGAAAACATAACTGATGGTGGTTGAATTAATTCTTTACACGGTAATCATATAGATTTCTAAATAACTCAACATGAAATAACCAGAATTAATACACTACAGTCTTAATATTCTTACAGGTAAATGATACCTTAATTGGTATGAATAGGGAGGTTGAACTTTAGATAAGCTTATATATCTGCTTTGATGTGGGTTTATCCACAATAAGTATACAACCTCTACCTTTAACTTTCAAACATGAAACTTTATAAGTTAAGTAATATTATCATCAACACCTTCTTTACAGCAGTAAACTTGAGTTTAGTTTAGCTTTTACTTAGCGGATGATTTCTACAATTTATATCAATGACTTTGGGTCATTAAATGTTATACAGAACGGGCTCACCGGGAGTTCGATGCAGTAATATGCAAATCCGGAATACCGCTGAAATGTCCTCTAGGAGTTCATATCCGAGGTAGATTGCGAAATCGCTCGTAGTTGGTTCTCTAGCTCGGCTGATTCGCGGCGAGAATTTAGCGTGCACGCTGTTCGGGGAAGTGTCCCTTGTAGTCCGCGATAGGTGACGCGATCGAACGGTGACGCGAGATGTAATCTAAAGAGTTTGCGACAAGTTGAACGGGCTTAATTGCTGAAGAAGATCAGGAAAACTTTACTTGTCCTTGGCTTGCGGTGCATTACAATAATGCAATAATTGTTTGATGCATGGGACTCTTGTCATTAGCTGACGTCCGCTGGGATGTGTATCGACCTCTGTACGGCGTCTTGCAATATAATTGTGTCCCTGCAGTGGTTAGGCCAGATCTAGGTCCAGGTCTAGTTGATGACGCTCTTAGCGTAGTGCTGTGATTTTAGCGAGAAGTTGAGGCGACAACCCTGGCTGTAGTAGTGTCCAAATATCACTTTGTACGGGTTGTACGTTAGGCTGGATGTCACGCTGATAATGTAAATTGTTCGCTGTAAATTCACAGTTTAGATGCAGTAACTGCGTATATAATCTGGCAGTCCAATTAGTTGAGTTTCTGCCGTAAAATATCGCTCAGTTTGGCTTTGCAAATTTCACTGTCTCGTATATAAAATACATTGACATTTGCTCGGTCGCGGAGCGAAGTTGAAACGTGTGTTGACTCGACGCTATCTTCGTGCGGAGTTTTTTGTTAACCAAAAATGGCTGACAATCGCGAATCCGTATGGAACTTGCGAAATATAGACGCGATCGGCTCTCGTGCTGATTCGCTAACGAAACGCGTACTAATACATATTCATTACTAAATTAACATATTTACACTTGATTGGTTAGAAGTACTACGCTTACGCTAACACGTCAGAATATATACATACATGAATATATTAGCATACGTTATAAACTGAAAACGTAAACACCTGTCTAGACATGCTAATGGACGGGTTTACTGATATTTACAAACTGATATGCCAGTGATACAATATGGAACATACAAGGCAATCTTATGTGAAGTGTGCGTTGCCTAATAATGATTTACAATGAATGAGTAATTTACAGGCAACATTTCGTTCATGTTCATGACATTTTAAAGAAAGAATCTAATTAAATGACATAATATAACCAACATGCTACAAAATCAATTTATTTGGAAGATAATCAAATTGGATCTATCAATGTCTTAAGAATTCCATTACTTTTGATGCGCCATGGGTGTATTTTACTAAAGGGTAGTGGCGGATCTACCAACCCCCCCCCCCCCCCCCCCCCATTTTAAGAGAAAAAGGAATGTTTTCTCGAATGTATCCAAACTGTACAGTAAGCAAGGACAATCTAGCGTACACACGTAGTCGAATACTCATCTGATGAGGGGACACGGAGGACCGCCCCCCCCCCCTCACATCCTCGAAATAAACATATGGCATTACATGTCAATTTCTCTCTTGTTATCATGGAGTGACTTCGTCCCCTCCCTCAGTGCATGCATTAAGATTTCAAGGTTTTTTTTCTTTCATTCTTTTAACTTTTTTCTACAAGCACTAATAGGTAACAGTGAAAAACCAATCGCTCAAAATATAAAAGAACAGTGATGCAAATACTATTTCCGTATAAAATAACTATAATGGTAGATAAAAACAACATAAATGTAGTCAATCAGTTTTCAAAATGGCCACCAAAATTTGAATAAACAAAACATAAATTGTCATATGACTAAATGATGTATGGTAGTTTTGATTCTGAAAAGGCTTAATAGAATAGAAATTCGAAAACAAAATTAGTGTCAAGTTACTTAACTTAGAAACAATATGTTTGTTAAATGAAGTGATGCAAATAAATGCTGTTTTTTTTTTTTTTTTTTGGGGGGGGGGGGGTAGATTCGTGGTGACATTCTTTTCATACAATGCAAAGTCACGTTCCTCTTCAGGAGCTGCCCAGTCCTTCCTCTGTATAAACTCTTGGTCCATCGCCTTACCATGGACCGTCCCACGTGATAGGGTCCATGGTATGGCGTTGGACCAAGAGTTCTGATAGACATTTCCAGCCGCTTTGTGGACATAGTCACCAGTCCCGAGGCCTCAAAAACTAATGTCATGTGGGTGTTCCAAATGCTGCAAGACAGCAAGATGCAAGTGCAAAAAGGCAGAGCTTGCATATGCAGCCCTTTGTTCGTTCATCATAAACGCTAAAAATGTTTATATATTTTTTCATTCTAATGGAAAATCCTAGCTCACAAACAATATACAGTAGATCAGATCAGAATTAATTCTTCGAGAGCCCTGGACAATTCTATCATGGGTGATTTCCACACATCAATTAAATGTTTTGTAAGGATCGGTTACGACTTGTATCATCTCATAATGCAGTTAAGACTTCGACTAAAATGTACATTTGATATCTTAGATGGTTTTTAAGGTCATGTTCCATCCTTTTCCTAGCCATTGCTTGCAATTTGGACAGAAAGATCAGTGATAAAACATCAAACTCAGATTGTTTTAAACATGATATCTAAATCAAATTGATAAATAATTTTGGGCCATATAAATGTTTTGGTGTTGGTTTTCAAGGTCACTCTTTGTGCTTTTGTCACTATACATTGCCAATAATCTCTTTTCGTATTCATGCCCTCACTTTGAAAATATCTCGATCAAATGAAACAAACTGGAGGGAATACAGATTAATATATTAGATTGACGGCCATCTTGAAAAATGGCGCCTCAAGAAAAAAAAAATCGTTATTGCCTCTATATTGCAAAATTGCCTAGTTTATGATTCGAAACCTTTGTACCAAATTTCGTTCTTGTAGTTTATAGTAAAACAAAATAAAGCTAAAAACATTGCGTTGGGAGACATTTTGGACGCCTACTTGAAAAATGACATCTTAAGGACACATGTTTTAAGGTAGCCCGTCCCTTTTGAGAAAGAGTGGCTGTATAACCCTTCCCTGGAAGCGACAAAGCGTAATATTCGGTTTTGACAAAATAATCTTCCGTAATTGATCGAGTTTCTTTTTTTCGTACTACGAAAATAGTAAAATCTCAGTGAAAACTAGTTAGATTATCATTTATCCTACGGGGGTTATTGTACCTCTGACCTTAAAATTTCACGGCTAGTATCCCAAAGATACGTGCTAAATATGTGCAAACTTTCATGAAGTTTGCAGATAAAAAGGGACGGGCCATCTTTAAATTCCTCTATGTCTAATTTTGTTGAGTTCATAATCTTTAACCTATGTACTAAATTTGGTGCTTGGTAGTAAAACTAGCACAGAATAAAGCTAAATAAATGATTTAGGCAGCCAGTTTTGTTAAAGGTACCAGACGCGATTAGCATTTCACGCCATTTTCTGGTCCCATTGATCCTTTTGATATCTTTGCAAAACTTTTAGTTTCGTAATGTTTTATATATATATACTTTTTATTTGAATAATAAAACATCATACTCAAACTCAACTCAACTCAAACTCATTTTGGACGCCATCTTGGATCCTCCTTGTCTCCGCATCAGATGATTTCGCGACTACATGTGTACGTTAGATTATCCTTGGTTACATGTACAGTTTGGATACATTCGAGAATACGTTCCTTTTTTCTTAAAATGTTGAATGGCAATTCGCATTTCTGAGGTGGTGGGGGAGGGACTGTGCTGTAGCTAGTTAATGTCAGATGGGTTCCCCATTTGCAACAAACTTTTCCCATTGTCTGAGAAAAATATGTCGAGTTTTTATGAAATCCAACATTTATTTCTTAGATGTATATCCCAATTTAACAACCTTAGGTCTTCTCTTCCGAGGTGACATCTTTGAAGTTTGCTTAAAATCCAGTCATTTACCTTTGAGAAAAAGGAAAAAATAAATGTAATTTTCCCCCTGGGGGAATTTGGGCCCCCCGCTCCTTGCCACTTGCATACCACCATTTAAAGAACTTAAGGTCCCTAATGCCTAAGGATGATTCATATCATATTTGATTAAAATCCAGTTATTCATTCTTCTGAAAAAGTCAAGAATAAGGGGAAGTTGCCCAATTTTTTGTTGGGGGAGGGGGGGGGGGCTACCCCCTCCCGGCTCCTTGTCATTTGTGTCCCCAATTTTAAGAACTTAAGGTTCCCAATACCTATGGATGATTCCTATCAAGTTTGGTTAAAATTCAGTTATTTATTCTTCTGAAAAAGTCAAAAATAAGGGGAAGTTGTCCAATGGGGTCATTTTTTGTTGGGCGTGCTACCACCTCCCGGCTCCTTGCCATTTGTGTGCCGCCATTCTAAATGCTTAAGGTCCCTTATACCTAAGGATGGTTCCAGTTATTTATTCTAGAGAAAAGGAATTTAAGAAAAATAAAAGAAAGTTCCCCCTGGGGCGTTTTGGGGTTCTACCCCCCTTCCCAAGCCCCTTGTCGCTTGTTTACCTTAAGTTTGACAACTAATGGTCCATATTATCTAAGGATGATTCTTATCAAGTTTGGTTAAAATCCAGTTATTCATTCTTGAGAAAATGTCCCAAAATAAGAGAAAAATGCTCCCAGGGGGTGTTTGGGGGAATATCCCCGGTCTTCTTGCTACTTATGACCACACATTTGAACAAGGTAAGGTCCCTATTACCTAAGGATGATTCCTATCAAGGTTTTTATCAAGTCCGGCCGTGCGTTTTCGGAAAGAAGTAAAAATAACATATTAGGGCCCCTGGGGCGCTTTGGGGGCTGCCCCAACGCGCCCCCTGATAATCTTTTGAGATGCCTCTATATCTAATATTGTTCCAAATATGATTTTAAACATGTGGGCCAAATTTGGTGCTTTCACACAAAAGTGCACAATTGATCTTATATTTGTCGCTTAACCACCCCACTAAACTAGCTAGGATGTAAATTGTTACTGGTTGAAATATCAAACATGACAAGTATGTGTATGTTTATTTAATGACTCATTTAACACAGTACACAAAATATACAAATTACATTAAGTAGAATTTCAAAGGCAAAGATTTTAATTCGAAATCGTTTTTATCGGAGTTGAAACACAATTGATGAATATATATAACACTTATAACAATAAACAACAAATTGTAAAAATGACAGAGGTAATGAACAAATTTTTAGCGTTGTGTTAAAGCGGATTTTTTTATATACACAATTTGCGAAAGTGACTGATATAAACATTTATACAGAACTTGAAAGTTGAGAAATAACAAATGTAATTTTACCATACCTGTACATATTTTTTCTACTGTTTTGTTACGTTATTTATATATAACTACAGTACATGTGAAACATAGCTAACATGGCAAACTGTAAATGAACAGCTCTTAATGTAACTTTGATGTTATTTCCAAGAAAATTAAATGATCAAACCGTCCTCTTTTGATTGATTCAAAATCGTATTGTTACGTCTTACACAAAAGAGTCCTGTATCAAAATGTCCAGTATTTGGTTAGTATTTGGTTAGATCGAATATCATTATGCTAATATTATTCTGTAAACTGATTACACACATCAATCTATGTCAACATTGTATTGTTTTTCATAGTCATGTCATAAGCTGACCCTCACGTTGTTTCTTTCTGTCATCTGTGTTATATTGTAGTGTGTAATTTGTTTTGTTATCCACGTATTTCCATGTATGATATTGTAGTATATAATGTTTTGTCGAATAAATAAGGATGATAATAATAATCAATAAAATATTTAAGCCAATATAAATCTTATAATGATATCATATCCAACACCTTGTCTAATTGTAATCATACTTGAAGATCATTCTCACTGTTAACAAAAGTGGATATTCTGAAATCAATATTGCCTATGGATATGCAGGCCTACATAGGACATGTGTAATTGCAAACATGTATACATGTTGTTTGTTTGTGCGTTATCGTCAAGTTCATTCATTAAAAATAATTTTAAACAATTCTTTTCAGTCACATTCATCTTATCAGGATTAGGCTCTTGATTCACAAGTGCAAAATTACGCGAAACTGGATAACACGGTCAAGACTATGTACAATCATCCTACATGAAAGTGGTAGATTATAAATACGACGAATATGTTATCAGTAAAGACATCATAAAAACTGCTGAATATATAACATTTATCCAAGACCTCATGATGTTCCTCCTTCATATGACTTTTTATTTCTCCTTATAATGCTTTTATTTGTTTCCTATTTTCTCCATTAAATGTTCTTCTTTTTTTCTACGCAACATTTTTTTTTCACCAATTTGCATCGTTAATTCCACAATACTATATAATATCTATCAACTGTTTGATGATACGAAAATTGTAAAATTTTTGCAGCATTTATCTGGATTACAGAAATAACAACATTTTTCTGAACCATTTCGTTTCTTTTAAAAAAAACTTCATCCAAAATTCTATTAGTTTACCTCCATGTAGCGATCCATTTGTGTACCATACTTGGTTTGAATTAGATCATTTGTATTCATTGTCAAAAAATCAATTTGTTAAAAATTCTTGGTAAAGTACATGGAACTTTTACCTCAGTTAGTGTAACCGGATGCATGAATTACAGACATATACCAATTTTGAAGCAAATCTGTTTAGCGATGCTCAAGATATTAGTTGCGTAATCAGCCTGCTGTTGGATGGGAAACACCCGAAAGCAGAACTTCGTGGCGAAGACATTAACGACTATGTGAAGATATCAATTCCAGCATTAAAATCCTTTAAATTCTACATCTTAAAATATATACATATACATTTCGTTGATAATTGCTGAAGAAATACAAACCATTGATGTGATTGAGATTTGACAAGTTTAGTACGTATTTCAACACCAATGATATGAAACGTCATAATTGTTTTCTTCTGAATTGATGTACAAAGGATTATTTGTACTGCATGTGTATAGTACGGCATAAATGTAAATTTCGATAAATCAACAACAACAAAACAAAACGCTAGAAATACATGCGACTACACGCTTAGTAATCATAACATCGCCACCAAATGTCAACTTCCTTACAAACATTAATCACTATTCATGCAGATCCTTTGCAGAAATGTCAGCATTTTGGTGATCTCGAATGTTTTTGTTTCATACAAAGAGTTGTGTTCATTTCATAAAGGAAAACAATAACAGATCATGATATACCATCAGCACACTTATAATAATGTATAAGCCATCTAATAAGTGAACCTAAATACTTCTCACAAATAAATTACTAGGGAGTTAGGCCATATCTCCAATAAATTATGTGTAAAATCAATGTTAGTAAACTTCTGCTCACAATCTCCAAGTACATTATGATATTGCCTTTAGAAAAAAAAAGTGAAGACTTTCCGTATTAGTTGTGAAAAGATAAACTGGTAATTAAGTTACAAAGACATGAATCAGAAAGAGACATGTGAACAATCTAAAGCATCAATAAATGGAGACAAATACACAACATGAACAATAAGTAAATGTGTATAACAGCTCTTACATTGGCTAGTGATAATCGTTTGTCTCGCAATGTATGGTAAACGGAATCGGAAAAGATCACGACTTTTCGTGCGCCGCTGCAACACTTCGTAAGGTGTGATACAAAATTGTAGTAAATAGGGGTTTAAATACCCTATGGTCAGTGCAGCGCACTAACCGAAACCTGCTCATAAATGGTCCAATAATAATGACCGGCGTATCCGGGTACTTAACTAACGATAGACCGCTGATGTGGTTTGCATCGTACGGCGGTAACAAGTTAAATTGCATTATTGATATTGATATTGCAATTTATTGTCCAATTGGAAATTTCATTTTCACTGATTTACAAAGATGATACATTGATACAAATAAGGAATGTTACATCAAACAAGTTACATATAAACAGAAAGACATATACAATTATTAGACAATTATTATGTTGACATTAGCTTAGTTCCCTGTTTTACAAATACTGAACTTGCAGAGGGTGCAAAACACCTGTGATAGGCCTATGTCACACCAATACTAAGAAACCTACATTGGTAACCAATGCGGCAGAGAATAATTCAAAGTCTCACTGATTGTATACAAATTGTATACAATTACCAGTGATATTTGTTTGTCTCGTAATGTAAGGTCAACACGGAATCCAAAAAGATCACAACGTTTCGTGCGCCGCAGCAGTACTTCATCAGGTGTGATACAAATATGTAGTGAGCAAAGGGTTTTTGGATCACACCTGACGAAGTGTTGCAGCGGCGTACGAATAGTAGTGATTTTTTTAGATTCCTTGGTGACCCTACATTGCGAGAAGAAGAAGTTCAATCCTCTCCCATTTTTTTTTGTCTTTCAATTATGGCGTTTTAAAAAAGGTACACTTCTAGAAATACTCCTTTAATATTTTCTCACAAAATTTAATTAAAAATGAATTTGTTGCTTAGAGTAAATTAGATTTTTAAAATAGATAAAGCTTTTTACGATAGGCAGTCTCCGGAGGAGCGGTTCTGATTTGCGAAAAGAATATATTCCTGTTTGCGTCGTACAAGTATTCTCCTGCGGAGACATATTATCTCTAAACTGATTTATTTCCAATTCTCATTCATTTATTTATATAATCATTGCTTGCATATGTTACATTATTCCAATTTAATATATTTCATTGATGCACATTTTAGTAATCCATTACAACCCAACATTATTTTATCTATAATTTCCAAAATAATGTTACAATTTATGTAAAGGTATTTACTCGATTGTGTACTAACCATTGATTTACTTCGAATTTTCATTCCTTTAGCCAAATGAATATTGTTTGCATTTGTTCATAGGCGTTTAAGAATTTCATTTACAAAATGTGTTTTTTTTTTTATTAAAAACCTTATGCGTTGAACGCTCTTACAATTAGTTAAATTGGAGTCCAGAATACCATATCATAATACCTAGTTAGAGATGTCCAAGTTGTAACAAACTATGAAAGTTACGTCCATCTTTCTCTAAAATTGTAAGCAGATGAGATTTGGCGGCTTTCAATATCGGAAAGAGCGCATCATATTTACCAAAATACCTTCTCAACGTTTTTTTTAATGGGTTACGTACGCTCTTTTGCTTAATTACGGCCGAATAAAAAAAGGGTTTTGCGGACCCCATTTTACTGGAATTCGGATGAAGCTCAGAAGTCACAATGATTGTATTGCACATTTTCTGTACATACAAATAGACCCGGGTCATGTTGCATATAGGTTTTTCCATTATTGGCAACAGATGCAATAGTGAGAGCTCATTTGATGTTGCCATGATAGTTACCATTGATAGTAAATTACAGTAATTGAAAACCTATACCAATGGCCCTGGACTAATAATGTCGTTATTGGAAAGCAACACTTCTACCGAATGAGCCTTCCATGTATTGTAAAGAAATCCAATTAAACTTTTCTTTGTGAAATACACTTTTCCACTTCCTTCACGTAGGTATAAATTCATTCATTGTTGGATGCATTATAGTGGTGAGCAGAAGGGATGCAACATTTGAAGAGCATACATATGGTATATCAATATCAATAAGTAAAAATCGTAATCATTGATATAAACTAATGAGTTGAGTAAGTATTTTTCACCAATAATGCACACAAATCCCCCAAAACAGCATTTTGTCTTGCAAAGAAAGGTTAGAATAAATTTCAAAGAGTTATAACTCGAATCAAGGTGACGTTACCCATCTTTAACACAATATTTTTAGAATTAGCTTTTGTGACATTTCATGGATTAGTATTAAATAGTCATGATCCTCTACATATTACATGAGATTTTCGATTTTTGAAAAATTTGGTCTTTTGTGGATCAGATAATTGATTCAGACCATGCCTTTCGAACATGCCTCTGATGAAATTTGTATTGCAAAAATTATTCAGAAATGCTTAAAATCAGTTGTACATTTCTGAGGAATTGTTTGCTCCAGATCAGTGCCATGGCTTAGCGCTGATATGTAGAAAGTCTTACAATAATGCACCTAATATGTCGAAGGGCAAAATGGTTGGTAACCACAGTTTCAGGCCAATTTTTTTTCTTTTTTTTGGGGGGGGGGTGGATACGCAAAAGCTAGACTTTCCCTATAATTTTCATGAGACAAATGTTATTACGTAACAAGCTCCCTGACATTGTGACAAAAACAGCGATTACCTCATAACTAACATCTATCTTGTATGATGTTTGTACTTGTATTTTTTAACATAGCCTATATTATGGGAAAATATCACTGGCGCGTGACGTTACACGTAGGGTTGTGGGTCATCAACAGAGGTCGCCCTTTTGTGTGACGTCATTCGAGTGGCGTTTTTATCCTGGGCCTCCCACGCGATGGAGCTGACATATGGTGTGCGCTTGGTCGCTTCCGTAACAATCGTAGTCCGCGTACCACATGCCGGCTTTGCGTGGTCCTTCATTCGTCAATAGACACATCTTCGAACAGCCGGTCCTGGCGCTCCACCGACGGTCATGTACGTCCCAGTCTGTGCAGACAAACAAGAAAGAAATGTTGAACCTCATGGCAGAAGGCGACCGACCATCTCAGTCTCACCCTTGGGACTGAAATGGTTAAAGGGAAAGTCCAGCAAGAATTTAAGTTGGTTTTGATATAAGCAGATCCATGAAAGAACATATTAGTGAAGGTTTGATGACAATCCGTCAAAGATTAAGGAAGTTACAATCTTTTGAACTTTCAATTTTGTGACGTACGCGTGCGAGATGCTCTCCCAAATGTCATGTACATTTTTAATTAAAAAAAAGATCATTTTTTTTCTAAAGGGAATGCGTCATATTTCAGGTGCATTTGATACATCACTAGAGCCAGGTTTTACACACAAACCTATATGAGAAATATATTCCTTCATCAAAAACAAAAACAAAAATCAATTTATGAAATCATACAGCACACAGCATAATGGGAGAGCACCTCGCACGTGATGTCACAAAATTGAAATTTCAAAAAGTTCACAACTTTCTTATCATTCTGAACATTCAATGGATTATTACATGAATAATAATCAACATCCTTTGACTACATGATGGAATTTCAGCTTGCTTCAAGTGGTAATATTGTTTTATTAGATACTTCTCTCAAAAGTGTCTTTTTAACACCTAATAGTTACTCACTGCTATAGCTTGATGTTGTTCCGTTTGCATCGCTCTCACAATCCCAGCTTTCATTTTTGTTGTTGTAAAAGCAGGCAAGCCAAACATATTTCTTGGTGAGATTGAAGAGAGTGAGTAGATGATCGTTTTCAGCTTGACTTTCAGGCAGAAGAAGGCTTGCTTGACTCATTCGTAGTCCTTCGAAGTCATAGACTAAGGCGCTACACGCTTTTTTCGCTTTTTTCCAGAGTTGCGTCGTGCCTAAATGTTGATAGCATTTGTTGTAATAAAACACCCATTCTGCAGGGCATAATTCTGTACAAAAAAAAAAAAAAAATCAGGAGAGGCAGCATTTAACACTTGAAGTAAACCTTAGACAGACTTGAATTGGTACACACACAGACACACGCACTTGTACATATGATGATAATTCTCAACTTATACAAGGCGTAACATAGAAGGCGTAACAGCCGAAAGCTATCAAATAAACGTGTAAGGTCCAGCTACGCCCGGCCAGCTCCAAGACTCTTTATTTACGCACGCTATTTAGACCTTTATCAAGAAGGTCTATATGACCGAAAATTCGAATAATCTTTCTTCTCAGGCGTTTCATTGAATTTATTTATATTTACTTCTCTATATATGTAGATACACTTATGTATAAGCACAAACAGGTTAAAAAGACGTCGGGGAAAAAAACAAAAAAATTAAGGTACATACAAACGTCTATGACCGAAAATTCGATAAATTCGTCATGTTAGACAGCTCGCCTGACACTGCTGTTAGCAAGGACATTTTCTTTTACACTTATGTCTGTTTTTTTTTCATGGTCCCTCAGGGACGTAAGCACAAGCTGATCGCTACTTATTAGGCAAATCAATGTGAATATGGAGTGATTTGGAGTGAAAATGTGGAGTTTTACTGACCGCAAGTTATGCAAATAAAAGTATTATTGACTGCTATTTGTGCAAATGAATCTTTCGCTCGGATGGTTAGATCGAATTCATGTCTATCAGCCAATCAGATAACAAAATCACTAGGATGAGACATTTAAATGTTATGATAAAGGAAGAATACATTGTAGTGCAACTCGTTCGTAGTTTTATTTTCTTCAAACATTGTCTATTGAAAGAAGACTGCATAGACTGCATAGAAACTACAATAAGGGCCAGAAGGGAAAAAAACAAAGAAAAGAAAAGTCACACGGCAGTGACACAGTGAGTTCAGATCGTTACTTCGAAATAAATGGAAATATATCAAATGTAATACCTGTCGGGCCCATCACGTCGCAGATGACACCCACATCTTCATGGTGGCCGCAGTTGTGGGGCCGAAAACTGTGGTTGCCACGGCTGGGGCAGTCGAAGATGTCCGCCTCGGTCCCGGTACATTTCACATCGTCCAGGATGATAGCACCGGAGCCCTGGCCGAAGTGAGCAGTTCTATAAGCGGTTCCGGAGTTGGCGATGCCAAGCTGGCGGCACACCACACCAGCAGCGGCATCGTTAAAAAAGTCATCGCACACCGTGCCCCACTCTCCGTTGTAATACACCTCAACTCGACCTTCGGTTGAAGTCGACCCATCGACCAGGCGAACTGATTACAAGACAAAGCATACACATTCAATGTTTTAGAATATTCTCTAACCAAATATTATAATACTACAACTGGTTCTAAAACCGTCTTGTTGATTTTTTGTGTTCATATTTACCTTTCAGTGCCATCGCAACCTCATGAATATGTATATGTATGTACAGGGCGTATAAAAAAGGTAATCGAAGTTCAAAGGTCAATCATCTTAAACATACCAATGATCCCAATATGAATGTAAGCTACAATTAAACTATTTCCTGCTTTCACTACTAGCGAATATGAAAGATGATAAATTGTCACGAAATCTGCTTCTAAAAAAGTTGACATCCTTAGACTTTATGTGTAAATTCAAGCTTGTTTCGAGGGTTTTTAAGATCTAGCTAGTAGCAATTCTGTTTAATTATTCAGAATATAGCAATGGCCATTGTGCATGACACATGTCAACCCAAAACTTCTTTTCTGCCAGAAGCATCATGCATCATTAATGACATTGTGATGGTAGTTGCTAGTAGATTGACAGGTGTGATTCACAATGGTCGATATTGCGTTCTGAAATAATTCTCTGATACGAACAGTTTTTCAAATAATTCATGAAATGTTACAAAATAAACTTCTTAAGAATAACATCCCTTTACTTGATGATGTGTAAATTTCGGCTTGATTCTACGGGTAAATTTCTTTTCATTATTTTTTAATGGTGTGAGAAGTCTTTTTTTAAAACACCTATAGTACTAATTGTTGATGCTGTTGTTGTTGTTGTTGCTGCTGCTCCACCATCCTGTACAGTAGTCGTTACCGATGTACTCTGTTCTGTGGCTGCTTCTGTCAAGAAAACGTGATTACAAAGAGGAAAAGAGACGGATAAAACGGCATGTATAGCACCTTTCTAGGGTTGTGAGTTACACTCTTTCCGTTGGTTCATTAAGTAACGTTGTTGTAATTTTTTTGTATTGGGTAATCGTTTAAAAGCTGATATGTAGAACATCGCATATGCTTCAATTTTCCTATCAACAATGGAAATACATACTCTAGTAAAATAAGAGAGACCCATCATGCTATAAGATATCATTAATCACACAACAATATAGGCTTTTTTTGTATGATGTGTGGACGGTCAACCAAAAAACATCCTAACATTACGTTCACACATTTGATCTGTAACGGCTAGAAATCAAATATTGCCAATTTAAGGTATGTCCGCATACAAACGAGAGTTTGATTAAAGAAAACAAAAACACCGTTAGTTACGTTACCGTTAGTTACGGTACACATTGTCCATTGGTAAAAACAACATTGCTGTGTTGTTAATTTTTGGTTCATTCAACCGTATTTCTGTTTTAAACCAAGGAACATTATGTAAAGTTTTGTTAAACAATTATTAAAATATCATGACCATGATTAAGTTGGGAATTTTAGAGTGGTAAGAAGTATATACACGCATGTCTCCATCATCGTAGTAATAAACTGCCTTTTTTTTAATTCATATTTTATTTTGTTCAGGAATGCAGGCCCTATTTTGCATGCGTTAGTTGTATTGCTACGTCGGACAAACCTGGGCCAGCCTTTGGGAACATCATGAGTAACTTGTTTGAAACACGTGTGCGTACACATTTGTCTGCTTGTAAGCGGCTGTATTAACACGATTAGGAATGACAAGGGTGTGTGTATGGTTCATTTGGAATTAATCAGCTGGTTCAAAGAAACCTAAAAAATAAAATATTGCGACCATATCAATAGCCGATTCGTGTGGTGAATGAAATAAAAAAAAATGTTGCCATTTGTCAACTTTACTATTTTTACTTTTCAGCCTGACTAGAAATATGATTTTATTTTAGATCAAAGTTGTAAAATGTGTTATTTACTCTCACGTACTTTTGAAGTCAAATGTCCATGTCGACCATGTCGACAGAGACATGGAAATATATGTAATATATTGCAAGTAAGATTTTTAATGAAAGCCAATTAGAAAAAAATTAAAGAAGTTAATCAACGAATATGCCTATATATCGTACTACATGTTCATCTTGCAAGATGTTTCATTCACAAAATATATACGGCTTGGATATTATACATTGTAGACTAGCTGTACAATTATGTATTGACATTTTCAGTAGGACAATGTCATTTGTTTAGCCTGTACATAATCATACACGTGAATGATGTGAAACGCGTATTTCCACCTAGCTTATGAAGGCGAACAAAAGAGGAAAATATGCGCATATGCGCGTGCGCGTACCAGAGCAAGTCGGGCCGACGTATCCCTCAGAACAGTGACAGGTGAACCCACGCATAGACTCCTCACACCAGCCGTTTGCGCATGGCTTTCTGCCACAACCTACAAAACAATAGAATTACAATAATAACAGTTAGGAAGACTCACGAAAATTCATGAAAATTTCCTTCATGCTGAAGGACTAACAGCAGAACAGCATAAACCTAAAATGAGACACTTATACCGGGTATGCGAAGTGAAACATGTCAAAGCTGAAAATTTTTAAAGGGACTCGTAGACGACATGCTTATGCCAGGATTCTGCAGTCGTGAGGAGTGAGGACCTACCACTGGAAATGTGACGTCACGTACGTACTTGCAGAAATCGTGCAAGTTAAACATGTTAACTCTTTCTGTTCCAGACAAAGTAAAGCTCTACGGAAAATGTCAGTATAATTTGCGTATGAATACCTCAATGGCGTATTGATTGATTCAAAGGTATATTTATGGATTAAAAACGTCAAGGGCCGAATTGCACAGTTTTACATTTCTTACATAATATAAAGTTACAAGGTCGTAAAACTGTAAACATACGAAGTATTCAATATTGTACGAATGTATATGAATAAATTGATCGTTCCAAATGTCAATAAACGATAAATTGATCGTTTCAAATATCAATGAACGAAGTAAAATATGAAATTGATTTATACGCGGTTAATCATCATAATTATGACATCAATGAGAAGATGCTCTTCAAGGCACAGGCAATTAACTGGGAGATACTGTAACTGCGCGATTCCGTAAGCCCCATTCAATCGTACACAAACCTCGTACGTCATGCGTGTTCGTCGGACTAGTCCAGCAATCTCGGAGTGTGTCCGAAAACATCTGAAAGTGACGCGAAGGCCGAAGTCAGAGGCTACATGTTTGGAAAATTCGCAGCCTGCGTTAGCGTTATCACTGTCTGGATGCGTGCGTGCTGGACTGCTCACCGAGCTAGACGTAGTGCCCAGCACACCTACCGATCTAGCCTAGCTAGCTAGCCTGCCGCGCGGGCCGGGGGCGCGAATACATAAATTACCAGTGGCTGGCCGTTTTAACTCTTTCAGTACGGAACAAAATGTAGCTCTATAAAAACTGTGTGTATGCCCGGTAAGTAAATTTACATAAAGAGTCAGAGACAGCTAGGGTGTACTTTTTGCAGATCAAAAACCAATAAAAATATGAAAAACACGGAAAATGGGAGAATGTGTTTGAACTTAGTTGGAAACTGTCCCAAAGAAAATTATAGCGAACAATAGATATTGAGGAGGTTTAGAGTTGGTTCGTTCAGTGTGAGCAACTCACGCGCTGAGCATGATTATGAATGTATGCTATGCTCGCTGCGGTTCAAACATCAACAAGTTTATTTCTTTCACTTTTCTTGAAAATGTTCTTGAAGCCGAGAGTATTAATGTTGTACACGCGTTCTTATTAGGGTATACTGCTGATTCCTGCCTAGTTTTATGTCTTCTACACCCTGTCCTTAAATTGGAAAAAAAAACACGAACGTTAGTGATGAAGTTTGGAAGGAAAGAAGGAAGAAAGGTCGGAAGGAAATTTGTTTTAAAAGAAAATAATTTGTGTTGACATGTTTGATGCGTTGCTAGCGCGTCATGGGATGATCGAGATATAACGTTGTTTTGCTTGCCGTGCTGTGATGCCTGACCTACATCTATAGGTATAATTATGGTGGGCATGAATCTAAGTTCCCTGCATCCCGCTCCGGCCTCATCGCGCATTGATTCTTATCAAATATTCAAGAGCATACGTGTGATATCTACGTTCTTATCAGAGAGATGTAAAGAATTATCAAGTTTAGAGTAATGCATTCCTCTCACGCTCGCGTTGATTGTTATCACAATGAAATATTCAATACATTTGGCTTTTCTATCCAGGGACATCCGCAGCCAAGCAAGCAAGCAATTTTGTTTGGAAAACAAATTTACTAGTAAAAGATCTGACCTGCACTTAGATCCTGACCAATCAAATCTCGCGTTACAAAACACTTCTTGGTGCGTGCGCAAAAGTACAGTGCTGGGGAGAAAGAGCGTAAAATCCCACCGCCCCGGTGTCCGCAACGCAAGAATCATCAATGGGAACACCGTGACGGTGACCGAAAGGCACAAAATGAATCCTTGAGAAGACCGTGACGGTGCCGATATCAACCGTCTAATATTTAACGCGTTTGGATCTTCGATCGATTTGTTTACAAATTGTACGCGCAGAAGATTTCAGAACCACTTCATTGACTAAATTCCATGTGAGAGTATTTCTTATAGTGATACGAATCTGGGAATGTCAAATGATAGTGTTGTTTCGTTCAAGAGATAAATGGAGAACATTGACATGTAGAATACATGTCGCAGAAACGCCTCCATATCGCACATTGGTCCAATCGTATTCCGTAACAAACATTATTGTAAATCGTTTGAAAGTTTAATTTTTTTCTCTTTTCGGTGCACGCACACCACGCGAACTTGTACTTGATCCAAGGGAGTGAGAGAGACGGGAAGAGAGAGGTGGGAGGGGGGTATAGGAAGAGAGAGAGAGGGGGGTAGGGAAAGAGAGGGGAGAGAGAGGTGGGGGTAGAGAGAGAGAGGGGGGAGGGGGGCTAGAGAAAGAGAGAGAGGGGAAGAGGGTGAGTGAGAGAGGGTGATACATTCTTGATAAGAGTCAGTTGGCGGAATTGAACATGAGATCAAAGAGAAATCTGATCGATGAAAAACGTTATTTTGTGACGTGAAGGAGGGTACAATATATTTGCATTAATTCTGATCACTATAACTTCACAGAGGACTCTTGTGGTCCAAAATGACGTACTGTATGGGATTTTGATTGTTCTTCTGAATCATGCGTAAACAACACAATGCCTAGAAAATCACTTGCCTACCGACGACCTAATACGGTGATTAAGATCTCAATTTCCACACATAAATAAAGTCTATAAGATAAGTGTGAGTCATCAACTTATCATAAGTGTTTAATTTCCTCCAGACATTGTAAGGAGACGAATTGCTCATTGTGTTCACGCTTTATGATCGAAATTATTTAATGTGTTCTCGCAAAAATATATATGTTAAGAAAGTTACGGCATGTTTCTCTTTATTTCAATCTGACGACGTACGTAGGTAATAAACTAAATAAAAACTGAAAAGTAAAAGAAAATGATATTTCTGCGTTTTGTAAACAGTGGTAAGGTGTGGAGATCAATTAATATTTCCATTCATTTCGGTGTTAAGAGCATCCAAGTGTCAGATTTAGAAAAAATTGACACATGACATGACCAGCAAAAGATCATAATTCTTCATGACAATTGAAACAAAAATCGTGTCATACCTTGAAATATCATTCTGATTGATTTGGTATCTTTACCGCGGAAAGTCCCGTTGTAATCTTTATTGGGACAAGCTATGGTGTGTATGAATCTTTGACCCTTCAGCCTCATCACGCATTGATTCTTATCAAATATTCAAGAGAATACGTGTGATATCTACGTTCTTAGCAGAGAGATGTAAAGAATAAGCAAGTTTAGAGTAATGCATTCCTCTCACGCTCGCGTTGATTGTTATCACAATGAAATATTTAATACATTTGGCTCTTGGATCCAGGGACATCCGCCGCCAAGCAAGCAAGCAAATTTGTGATAGGATGCATTTGGAGGAATATAGTTTGTGTTTACAAATCGTATGCGCAGAAAATTTTAGAACCACTTCATTGACTTAATTCCATGTGCAAGTATTTCTTATGATGATATGGTTCTGGGAATTTGGTATTGTTGTTACGTTTAAGAGATAAATGAAGAATATTGTAGAAAACATATCGCACGTTGTTCAATCATATTCATTTCGTGTTTCACCCTCCACGGGAACAATCTCAATTTGGTGTCAGGAGGTGTCCAAAAGTAAGGGACCGAAATCTCTCTACAGTTTTATTAAAATGTCCCTTCACTCACCCCCCCCCCCCCCCCCCCCCCAAGGTGAAGAGAGAGAATGACACAGCGCATACTAATGGTTTATCACTACAAACCCATACAAGCATGTTGGGATGCAAGTGTATGCCGCATCATCTTCTTCGCCGTCGTCATCATCGTCGTCATTGTCGTCGTCACCATCGTCATCAATTCGTAATTCCGAAACACGTAAATTGCCTATACCTCGATGCTCGTTAGTCCGAAAACGAAAAAAAAAAAGGTTCGTTAATCCGAGCATTTGCAGCGTTATTCCGAAAGTTCTTTTTTCCGAAAATAAGATAGGATTCGTTATTCTGAAGGTTCGTTAATCCGGAAACGAAAAAAGTTCGTTACTCCGAAGGTTCGATAATCCGAAAACCTTCCGAACCTTCGGAATAACGAACCTTATTTCTTTTTCGGACTAACGAACCTTATTTCTTTCTCGGACTAACGGACCTTCGGAATAACGAACTTTCGGAATAGTGAACCTATAACGAGTGCTTCCCGAAAAAAAATCACCCACAGGGTCGGCAGAATCGAACATAAAATTAAAGAGAAATCCAATGTAAAAACCTTATTTTGTGACATGAAGGAGAGTATCTGCATTGATTTGGATCACTATAACTTCATGGACAACTCTGTAAGTCCGAAATGACGCAAGGTATGGAATTTAGCATTTGACGCATAATCAAAAGAAAAGAAAAGAAAAAATCACGGAGGGTCAAATCATAAGCAGGAGAGGAAGAGGTCGAAAACAGAAAAGCTGGCTTGGACAATTGAGGTGATGACAGGCAGGAAAACAAATGAATTCTGTGAGATTGCACTGAACAGGGAAAAGCGTAGAACCATGACATCCAACCTCTTTAAAGGTAAGCAACAGCGATAGATAGATGGCCTTTCCATTGTTGTCGTGTAACATGCGTATACAAAATAATACCCAGAACATCATTGTCCACCTCCGATTTAATAAGCAAACTTATGGGGTGATTCAGATTTTAATATCCAAACATGAATAAAGTCCTTAAGATAGGCTAAGTCTGAAATTATATTTTCCCTTGAATATCTTTTTTCACTATAAACAGCTTTAAAGGGGCATGCAACTGAGCTTTTGTGGCGCGATATCGTTTATGGAGGGCACTGCAATCGACGACGTTCGGCGGCGGTCTTATCAGCCCCACCCCAGGGCCGGCACTGCCCCACCCTCAAGATCTGCAAAACTATGGTACATGTAGTTGTGATCTCGTGCGTGTGTGCTATTAGCAACATTTTTTGACACGCTATGGCGCAGTACACAAAATAAACATATATCACAACAACCGCATCACTGCAATTGCGTGCTTGTTTGCCGAAGCCTACGGAGATTTCCGAATATTAACCGAGCCGGGCCAGTCTCAAATATTATATGCATTCTTTTACCTGTGTATTTTATAGGTCATTGTAAATACGTTTTTACACACATACCTGTACGGAGAAAAAAATCATTGAGTTGTCAGAAATAGAAAACAGGGCAATTCATGGAATAATTTTGTACACAACGTATGGGAGAGCACCTCAAAGTCAAAACTTTAAAAATCAAATAACTTTCTTTAAATAAAATCAAAGATCACTTATTTGGATATAAGCAGACGCGGAAACCAGCGTATTTCCACAAGTATCCTCCCGGGGAGCCGTCGGCCGAGGTGCTCGGGCTGGGTGCTGACGACGGCGGGACTAATTTGGGGATGGTCTGGACTAACTTGCCGTGTTGATCCGGTACACGCTTGCACACCTCGAACATTGGCAGCGTGTAGTTTAGTCCAAGCCCATCAATGCAACTCTCAGTAAAGGACGATCCTGTTTTATGATTTCATAGAACTTGAGTTTAGTCCATTATTTTAACAATTACCGATTTATAGGTTATTGCAATAGGTGTATATATGATATAAAATGTGTATTTATGAAATGTGAGTGACATAGGCCTCCTTATAGATGACTTGACAGACAGACTCAATGACAGACTCAATGAGGAAACTGTAAAAATTATACCGCCTTATGGTCTCCAAATGAAGAAGATACTATCATGTTTATCACAGTATACATGATATAGGCCTACTGATGAACATCTGAATTTAAGCGACGAAATACGAGAATACATCAGAATACATGAAATTGAAATATTCATCCCATAGCAATTATTACGTATTAGCAGTATTACGTAATACCTCTCACATGACTTGTGCTGATATAGGATCGCTTCGGTCGTGTTCGTTGATTATGTTTATAGAGCCTTCGGGCAATTCAAATTGTAGGGCACACAATACATATATTTTAATGTGGTGTATTTGTAGGATATGATATAAAATATTAAATGCACTTTTCAAACAGGCTCCTGAGAATGAAAAAAAAAATGTTTCAGTGGATTTAAATTGGCATTTACTATGAACATGGTCTTTGTTGTACGGACAAAATTTGAAAGCGACCCATTGAAATTTTGTAGCAAAACAGCATGTTCCTAGTGTTATACCGTTCAAATGGAGTTTTGATTGGGTCGTCAACAATAACGTTTAGTAACCTGGTAACTGCACTGACAAACGATATTTTTATATTACATTGTAAACCACTCCATGAAGTGGTTCCTGCCATTAGGGGTAACCATGCCAGCCTGATGAAAAGATACGATTATCGGAAATAGAGTCAAGTCCCACAGGATCGTCCTTTTCTTTGCTTATTTTCTAACAAACTGGTCATATTACTATTATATATTACTATCATATTAGTAACAGCATAACAAGGAAACAAAAAAATTAAGTCCCCCTTTTTTCAAATTAGCATACCTTTTAAACAAAACGGTTTTGAGCAAAATCATTTGGCAGGAGTGTTTCTACACTCATTGATTAACTTCAGTGTGAAATTGTGATTGATCTGTCGAGTCATGCATAAGTGAGTGAGCACATATCAATGGCAAAAATTTCACTTTTCAAAATTCACAAGGGTCGTTTTGGGGAAATTATGATACAGGATTTCGACTAATTCTGCTTTGATGAATAATTAAGTACTATTTATCATAACCATCAATCGTTTGACTCCATTACACATCCCCTCGCACTTTTAATATTTTGGGGGTTGAATGAGCTGAATTCATACATTTTCAGCATTCCTCATTTTTAAAAGGTGAAATCCATGAAGTTTATTCAAAAAGTCAAATAGATTTTTTTTTTCCAGTAAAATACATTTTCACATTTTCAAAGAACATAAGAAGATATAACAATGAGTGCGCACACTACTTAAACATAGCAAAATATATTATTATTTAATGTTTAGGGCATAACAAATTACTCCTGTGACGTTTGAAAAGTGACACTTCTACTTTTAATGCAAGCTGATTCATGCATGACTTGACGGATCAATCACATTTTCAAACAAAAGTTAGTCAATGAGTGTAAGAACACCCCTGCCAAATTATTCTGCTTAAACTTGTTTTGTTAAAAAGTTATGATATTTTTAAAAAGGGATGCTTTCTTTTTTTGTCTTGTTAATTTTGTACGAGAATTCTCAAGTCTGACATGACAGCGGGTGTTCCAGAACATGTAGGTGTGACGGAAATGGTCTAGAAACGCAAGACGTAGCGATACACAATATTATTACGAGCTTTCGGCTTGTGAGGCCTTCTTCGGGTTCTTGCTTATGTGTTGGGCTGTCAGGGTTGTGTGTGTGTGTGTGTGTGTGTGTGTGTGTGTGTGTGTGTGTGTGTCTGTACTTGTTCGGTTGATGTGATATATGTGATACATATCATATGATATACAGCACCGACAGCCCGACACATAATCAAAAACCTGAAGAAGGCTTCACAAGCCGAAAGCTCGATCGTAATAAAATTGGCAAGTACAGCTACGTCTCACGTTCGTAGACAATCTTCTTCACGCCTATGTCTACGACCGAAATATTAAAATACTTCCCTTCTCCAGCATCTATAATATTTTTTCGTTGTGATTATATTTACATTTTCAACGACATCGCGACTTTCTATCATGTTTATATATTATTCTCATATATATGTGGGTATATATATATATATATATATATATATGTACGTAGTCTTTATGTTATGGTTGTCCAGAAACACCTGCTACATCAGAATACCCTTACCATGCTTACAGTCATGTCAGTAGAATGCATAAGTAACCAATTTATATGTAAAAACCCAACCTATTAAGATGAAGACATTCAAATATAGTACATTGTTAAAATAAAACGTTATGCTATAGAAACAACAGATTCTGCTCATACAAATGCATTTGATAAAGATAAATTCATATTGATATCGTATACTTACCATATAGCATCAGGAATATGCTTGTCAGATTTTGAAATCTGATAAAAACCTCCATCTTGCAGGATTCTGTAAAAGTAAAATTCAGCATTTGACTTCCATTGCTGAACCTGGGATATCGAGATCTTCAGTCACGGTAACTACACGACGACACGTACACCGGTTATAATGTAGTTGGAATATGATTTTAACGGCGTGCATGTACATAATCGGGGGTGATTAAACGCGCGCCTTAAAGGTTCCCTGTCATGACATCAAAATATATGTCGACGTCTGCTGGTGTATAATAGTATGTATATTACAAAATTACTTACTGTGCAATGAAAATATATGTTATATGTTTTAAAATATATATTTTTTTAATTTTATCTCAGCACTGCTACGCACCGCCTCCAAAACTTTCCTCCAGCTCAAGAATCCCATCGTGACATCATGAAAGGTAGAAATGAACAGTACAATAAACTAGCTATTGCAGTGACTGCCTCCACCTGCTCACAAGAGCATCACATGTCTTCACACAATACTGTCTAACAACCTTTAATATGGGAATAAAATTGGCTATGTCACAAATTTGCCAGCTCTGCCAAGGAAGAAGCAATACGTTTGCATTGTATATCAAACACCCGATGCTATTATAAGCAATTGCAGGTATTCATTGTAATGAATAGCAATGTACATAACTTTGTCTATTGTTCAGTTTATTTCTAATATTATGATGTCACGATGGGAATCTTGAGCTGGAGGATACTTTTGGAGGCGGGGTTTAGCAGTGCGGAGAAAAAAATGTAGAAAATTATTTTAACATATATGACATACATTTCCATTGCACAGTAAGTGATTTTGTAATATACATACTACTATACACCAACAGAAGTCGACAGATATTTTGATGTCAAGGGACTTTAAAAATACAGCAACAACAGCAACAACGTATGTTTCACTTTTCTTAACTTTCTTCTTATTTTGTGGGAAGATGTTTGAATAAACGAGATAGAGCTTCCCTATACTGTCACACTCTTCTATTCCGATAAGGTCACTTCATGCAGGGATGTGTTAGGAAGGAGGGACAACTCAACCATAATATATTCAAACATCTGTATGGATACTAAAGCGTGCTAATGAATGTCAAAAGCATTCCACAATCACTGCAATGCTTTGAAGTCCCATGCGCGGCACCGTCATTTTGCTATCGTCAACTTGGAAAGCAGTATCTTTAATTGCCTGTTTTGTTTCTCGAAGCTGTGTTTCTTATCACATTTTTTTGCAATTTTCAAGAAAGTTAAGGGGCAACACCTCTAAAGATCCTGTATTCGTTTTTCTTCTAAATAATTGTTGAATGATGCACAAACGGAGATATAAGATAATATTCTTACTTACATAATTAACAAATTTCTTCACTTTCCGGAGATTTCCGGAAATGTCGGATTCAATCATTATCAAAATCATATATTAAGCTGCTTACTTTCATTAACAGAGTTTGCGTGAATTTGCGTGCAAATGAGATATTTTACTTTAAAAAACTGTTTATTTTTGTTCGCTGATATCTCTTTTCCTCACAAAAGTATTGATGCAATCCAACAGAAGTGGACAAGCGAAATAAGACTCTACATTTCTTTTGTTCTCTCTGAGAAACCGTTGCTAGGCAATCGTGTTCGTTATTGTTAAAACACGTGAAAAGCACATGCTGAGACCACGCAATTTTTCGGCGGTGCCACGCATGGGCTCAAAGAAAGAATGTTGTTTCATATCCTGTCCTAACACATCCCTGCTTCATGTATAAGTCGTGATTTTATGCTGCAATTTCCAAATCGTGTTCAAGGTCTTATACCTCAGGGTGAAATTTCGTTTAACTCTTCTCATGGCTTTGCTTCGTCATCTTCGGTTTCTGAACTCGTTCTAATCGCCCATCCTTTTCTTCATGTGTTTGTTCTTTCGCAGAATTCTACTGATTAAAAAAACATACCTTTTCAGCAGCAACAATACGAGTGTCTGCAAATGTCGAAGAACCGGAGATAGCTGTCCGCTAAAGAACACGCTGTCATCTGGCCGTCTTAACACAATAAAACCTTTAGTCCTTCTCTTCGCTAATATATACCGAGGTCATGAGGGAATTGATACCCAATCTAAAGTAAAATACTTAATATCTATTTCGGTCTCCTTAAGCGACGAGAGAGCGATTACATTTGCAGCCAGTACGTGAGCTGTCTGCGATATGGAATTATAATGGTGCCACAGAGCGTGGTAAATACAAATTATACAAGAGGAGAAAGACAGAATCACATCGTACGAGCAAGTTGCGACCGCTGTCACTGTCGCACAGACTCGGATCGGAGACTGCGTTACAGGATTACGGCTAATATATCCTAGCTGAGGATTTTCCATTCAAAATTGTTGGCTTCGACCGAATCTTAGATCGGATTCAGCAATCACAGGCGGACATGTAATATGTACACAATATGCTTTTGAAAATTAATAACAAAATTACTAGCAACTCGAATCAAGCTGAAATGTATAGACATCATGAAGTCAAAGGATGCTTTTTAAAAGCACGTTCTGTGACATTTCATCAATTATTTTTCATGTAGTATAACTTTCATATGCAATGGGACTTTTACTCTCGACGGAGTTGGACGTAAAAATGTTTGTGCCGCGTCACGTAAAAAAAATAACGCCCTCATCACTCTCTTGACGACTGACAAACACATTTTCATTCACCAGAGGCATCCACAGAACACACAGTGAAAAGCAATCATTGTGTACTTTTTGGTAATTTAATATTCCAAAAATATAACCATTACTGTTTTCAAGGTGGGGCAAATCATGATACATCGCCTGCATACTCGTATATGTATAACCTTTTCTTAGCAGTTCGGCACATTTCACTTCATCAGGGCCCCGTTGCATAAAACTTACCATTAATGGGAACTCTGCCATCAATGGTAACTACCATGGGAACGCAGCCTGACAGTGAATCAAATTTAAGGTTTCCATAGAAATTATCATTGATAGCAAAGTTACCACCAATGGTAAGTTTTATGCAACAGGGCCCAGATGTCATAATATTATGGGGATATAACTTCTCTTCTACTTTAAAGGTTATCTGACAAAGTGCAAGCAACATGAGCAATTTAAATATTGTGCTGATTTCTTACCACAACGAAATTTGGGGGTCTTCTTCATCATTTAATACATCTTCTGCCACTGTACCTCCAACGTACATGCACATACGTGTTAGAGGGCACGTGCGGGGTGATTGGCCCAGAGCCAGCTACACATATATTTTGGCCAATTCAGTTTCAATGGGTAGCAGTATGGCGCATGTTCTTTTGATATCTGCTTGTCCAACAAACCAACATGCGCCATGTTGTGACCTATTGAAACCGCGTTGGCTCTGGTCTGGCCTATCACTTATTTAACCTCGGTAGGTCTCTACTACCACTGCTACGACTGTGCCTGTGACGCGGAATATATTGCATCATATTGTGGCATCCAGGTAGACGTGACGCAATAATGTTTATATCGTTTTGTTGAAGAGCAGATTCCAGGCACAGTAATAGTCACAGGCAGTCACACTCAGTCACTGTCACAGTCACAACCAGTCACTGTCACGGTCACAGAGACAGTCACAATTACAGCCAGTCACTGTCATAGTCACAGTCAGTCATAGTCACAATAACAGTCAGTCACTGTCACGGTCACAGAGACAGTCACTGTCACAGTCACAGTGAGTCACAATCACAGTCAATCGCGGTCAGTCACTGTCACCGTCATAGTCACAGAAAGAGTCACAGTCACAATTGTGGTAATTTAAAACTCTCGATTGATACACCGGGGGCCCGTAGGGGTTTAGCCGACCAGGAAAGGTAACCCCGGCAATTCCAGTGGACAATGATATGCATAAAGATACCAAGATGACCATTAAAGATTGTCCGTCCCTTTTGCAAGCTTAAAATTTAAAATCGTCTATCACGATCGTAAATTGAAGAAAGTGTGATTCAAGACCATTTCTAAGAACATAGCATGTTGAAGCTTTCTGTATATGTTACAATTTCAGCCGTTAAATTTCAAACCGACTTTTTTTCGTACTACGAAAAAAGTAGTAGTCTTTGTTACAGTATCTATGTGGTTATCATTCATGTGTGAAATCCTAATTTTATGAGTAATTACCAAACCTTGAAGATGATTCCTTCTATAGAACAGTTTTGTTATAATGCGTTTTATAATTTAATAAACAGATGAATCAATAAAGCAGATATTTCAACACAAACTGCTAAGAGCCTGAGGTAAAGACTATTAATCAGACGTTGTTTACGTGCATTATTTAAATTTTACACTACGTATCAGTTTCAAATTATGAATATACAGCTTGCTAACACCTGTCTATATGTTTTGCCAATGTTTCGATGGTTTTGTGGTGATCTGAAAAAGGAACGGGCTGTCTTTAACTTCAATATCTTTTATTCTTTCTGTTGAGAGTGGTGCCACTAAATTATTTTTGTTTGAATTATCATAACTTAAAGGTTAAAACTCAAATCAAGCTGACATATACACCTCGTAAAACTGAAAGATGTTCATTTTGTGGGCGCAGGTTCTGTGAACAAATGATTATTATAATGAATAAAATAAGAAATTTTAAAAAATAGCACCTTTAACAAGAGTTTGATTAAAAAAGTTAGTGATACGTATAAGAGCAGAAAAGTTAATGAACACGAGAAAGGCATCATGTATCTGTATAAATAATTGAATCAAACGCGTTGCTTTCATCTTCTGCTAGTATCATGATAATGTGTCTAACCCACCGCACACAACACGATCCGACCAGTCGTACGGTTCTGCGACTGGCTTAATCGCAGGGCCCAGTCATGGCGTTTGTGCAAGGAGGTGATGTCACCTTTCCACTCGTAGAACCTAACCACTGTAGAATAGTGACAAAACCTCATCGTCTTCGGTGGCCCTTTTATGATTTTTTATGAGTAAAAATTGCACCTTTACATGAACATTCCTCGGGGGGTTAGCCTCCTAGCACTATAATTAGCCTCTAGTTATTTCGGTTAGCCTCCTTATGATGATAAACGTAATATATAGTACTATTCATCCCTGTCCTCTTGGCAAACTTGACATCCACACACCAACATGAGATTAGTTCTAATAAATATATGTATTTCGAAAATGGTAGAATTTTCGGTATCACCATGTTGTATTATACCATATACAGAAATAATACAACCTCAGGTTATTGCCCAAAATTCTACTTTTTATATAAAAAAGAGTATTTATCACCATACTCCCACTAACTTTCAAAGAACATTAAAAAGAAAGGAGAAACACACAGAGTTCTATATGAATATTAAATATTGGGGCAGAATTCCGACATTTAAGTTGCCACATTTAGAGTGCGTGCAATGTCACTGACATTCAAAACGAGATAGAAAGAGCTCTTCTCGATATATTCTTCATTGGCAGTCAGCAAACTATACACAAAGGGTATAAATATCTCATTAAATCGTTTTTGGTTTTTTTAGATTTTGTCAATCTACAACATAATTACACACGTCCTGTTGAAATAAAGCACCATTATGGAAGACAAAGTAGGTTTGGAAAGACAATAGCAATACAGATAAAAGAAGATGTGAATAAATAGTTACTGATCTTTCGTAGAGATTTTGATGATATACAAATAAAACAAAGCCCACATAGCTTTAAGGGACATTGTTAAAGAGTTTCTAAACAATGATTATTTACGAGCAATGCAGATATGGAAAAGATGAGCAGTATTTCAGCAATCAACCGCTGTACAGGAAGACGATCGCTACTTAAAGGGATATTCACCCTGAAATTATTTTGGTTTCAATAAAAAGAGACACGTAAAAGAAGCATATTGGTAAAAGATTGACGAAAATCGGTCAAAGGAAAAGAAATTCATTTTATTTTAATGTTTTGATTTTGTGATGTCACGTGCAAAGTACTCTTCCATATGTTGTGCACAATATTTTTTTGGAAAATGTCCATTTTCTCAAAAGGATATTTACCATTTCACCTGTGCGTTTGAGGTATCACTAGACACGTGTTTTTACACACATATCTCATCAGTCAATTTCAGAAAAGAGTAATACACAACATATGACAGAGCACCTCGCATGTTACGTCATAAAATCAAAACTGAAAACAATCATAACCATCTTATCTTTTGACCCATCAAACCTTCACTATTATGTTTCTTTCGTGTTTGCACTATCATTGAAACCAACTTATCTTCAGGGTGAGCTACACCTTTAAGTGGCCAACTGTATTCTCATTTCATCATGTCCCTTGGACATGTTGGAGCAAGGGGCTTCAAGCAGCCTACCGTCCGCCCGGTCCGCCGGCGACACCACGGAGAGCGATGGGAACAGCAGCATCAGTATAATAGACCCGCGCATTTGGCTGGAGATCTGCTTCACCACGAGAGCCCGTGATTGCTAATAACATGCTTAGGCTGGCTCTTCATAATCATCTAAAACTGTTCTCCTTTGTATCTTATTTCTCTATTCTATTCAATATTACCCGTCAACGCATTATCTAGATGAAAACCTTTCTTGCTTAACCCTGTCAGTCCCGTGTGCAACAGACTATGTTGTAAGCCTCGTTGCACATCCATTGCTTGGTATTGTTAGGGTTTAGCCTAATTCTCATTAACTAAATTGAATCTGCACAATCAAAATGCACATCAGAGGTCGCTTGACTCCAGTTTATCCAGCGACTTTGATGATTAACCCGTTTTGTGCTGGATGAAACGCTGCTCAACGGGAACCGTGTGCATTATTGGTGACAACATGCACTTCTGGCACACAGAGAGTTAAGAAGTGTTCATTCGTGGTCTTCTCCAGAGGGCGTAGTTTTATGCGGTTTACGTTGGCTGAGGGTCGTGTCATTCGCCGTGTTCAGCTGGGCGTGCATGGTAGTCTCATATAACATAGGCTGTAGAGGTGACGAGTGGGATAGAGAGAAACAGGGAAAAGAGAGAGAGAGAGAGAGAGAGGGTGGGGAGGGAGAGAGGAAGGGAGGGAGAGAAATAAGAGGAAAAAGATAGATATATAGAGAGAAACAGAAACAGAGAGAGAGGGGGGGGGGGGGGGGATAGCGGGAGCCAGAGAGGTAGACACAGACAGACAGAGAGGGTGGGGGAGGGAGAGAGAGACAGAGAGACATAGATACAGAGAGAGACAGAGAGAGACAGAGGAATAAGAGATTTAGAGAGAAAGAGAAAGAGAGACAGAGAGAGATATAAGTGAAAGAGATATATAGCGAGACAGAGAGACAGAGAGAAAGACAAAGGGGGCAGAGATGGAGAGAGACGCATAGAGAGAGAGAGAGAGAGAGAGAGAGAGAAAGAAAGAGAGAGAGAGGGGGGAGAAACAGAGAGAGGGGAAATACATACAGACAAGGAGTGAGACAGAGAGAGAGAGAAAAAGAGAGGGGGAAATAGAGAAACATGATGAAGAAAAAGTGGATGTAGAGAGGGCGGAGAGACAGGCGGATAAAATAGAGTGAAAAGGAGAACACAAAAGCAACAAAAACAAAATAAGTACACTTAATTGAAACGTTCATGATAAAACTGTTTTGCGGTCTGGCAGTGTGTACATTTGTGTAATTCTGCATATTATGCTGATATAAGATGGACCGATAGGACGGATAGATTGGTAATGAACGGACGAATCCATTCCAAATGGCGAAATACTACGTTTCTTGTAAGCTCACAGCAATTTTAAGCATATTTTACTAACAAATATATCCGTTTCATGTCTTCAACATCACGCGCAGCAGGTACATATACGGAAGCATTATTTTCACCAGATCCAGCAATACGATCATCAAATCGGCAACTTCTCTGTAATAAGCCATTTCGTAATTGCAATTGCGCATGAGCAGATTATTGCTTTTAGTAAATGACCTCAGGTCAATTTCCAAACTCACAGAGTAAAATGGGAAATCATTAGATAGTCGACCACATTTCAATTTATTATCATGCAAATATAGCAACAGCTACTCAGCTCTGAGAAGTTAGTGAAAGAACATTCCACCATGTGCATCTGCTTCTATTGTTGTTCCGGGCACACTATATACAATGTCTTTACATCCAACATCCAACACAACTTCATCAGGATCATGAAAAACAATCCCAGTGAGCAATCTAGTAGTATTTATTCAGTGCATTGTCCGACCATGGTGTAATTACGAAATGGTCTACACTGTATGCGAATTTTATTTAGCGTTGGGCATGCAGCTAACAACAAACAAAGTCCACGCAAACTCACTGGCCATTTTGGACTATCCCGCAAGAGGGTTGCCATGTCCTGCATCTCAATAGCCGATTCCTCGCTGGACGGTGATGCAGGGGGCGTCGGGTCCCCTGTCCGCCCCTGTCCATTGGGCCGCACGGGGGGCTGAATGAGGTGCAAAGTGGTAGGAGGGGGTAATAGGGGTGCTGTCGAGAACAAACACAAAAGAAACAAAAAACATTAGAAAAATTTGTAGTACGATTATTGTTAGATGTGAATTGAAAAGAAGTCGTTTGTATACATTACTGTATAAAGATTTCATGCGATAGTACTATTAATATATCGGTAATAATAATCATTGTATTATACGTATTCTGTGAATACAATCGGATCATGTAATGCATGGGTGGCATGTAGTATATAAAATGGAGATCAAATAAATTATAGGTAGGCATGGTGGGTGAGCGCGTGACTGAAGCCCAGTGGACTTACAGCTGCTGTCCCTCCTGCCACCGTCTTTGGATACCCCGGCGATGTGCTTCTCAAACTCCTTCTCGTCGTCGCTGTCGTCCTCCCCGTACAACTCCCGACCCTGCGTCAGCATGAACACCCCTACGAACGAACATATGCATCTGGTAGAAAGAGGAACAATGGAGAGACAAAAGAATGTTTACAGTGCGAGCATTCTACCATACACGGGTAATCCCTAACATGCCTAATAGACCATTTTCGTAATGTATTCAAAACTTTCCCTCAAATGTACAGAAACGCATTATTACATTCATGTGTATCTAATAATTCATTATCAATTGGCGGAGTGCATTCTGAATACATGCTAGTTGTTGCAAGTCGGACAAAAGCTTTTGGGTTACTATCATTTACGCTCTGTCTAAACGCCGTGCATAAAATGTGCATACGTAATGGAAATGATCTATTTGAAACCACTCGCACAATGAATGGTATCCATGCAGTAAACTCGTGTGTGTCGTGTGCATAAACTTTAATGTGTGAATTTAACATCATCATGCAGAGAGAGCAAAGCTTTGTTCGCAACAAAAATGTGCATTAAATGCTCTAATGGACATTATCATTTACAATGTTTCCTGTATCTGCAGGAATGCTACGAGCCATTATTAATTGGGGGAGCAACATTTCGAAGATTAAAACGAAGTCGAAGGCAACGGAGAAAACGTTAGGTACAAAAATGCTACGAGCAATTATTATATGGGGAAGCGACATTTCGAAGTTTAAAACGAAGTCGAAGGCAGCGAAGAAAAGGTTAGGTGCTAAAACAAAAACAAGAATAATGAACCTAACCGATGAAGTTATTACTAATTATGAGAGTATACATTTAGAATAACGGTGATATATCCTTTGTATATATAAAGACACATGATCGGAATCAAGATCGAACTTGTGCAACGGTACTGTAGAATTCAATTAATAACATCACATGATTTAGTACATAAGTAAATCGTTTTAAATATTTCTTGTGTGCAGAAAGTATGAGTAAATGCACCGCATATTAGCACGTTTAATAATACCTTTCTACTTATTCATGCATTAAAGCAATTATTTCTTATTTGCGGAGGGAATATAATTGATGTTGGTTTGTGGTGAGAACTATCAACGGCAGCTGTCACAATGATATATTCACAGGCAAGATTTGAATGCATTAAATGAATGATGATTATCGTCGGTAAACTCCCGCAAGGTAATTATACCACCATTTCTCGGATTTCCATTCCGTTCAGACTATCCAATGTGTTACACGGACATCAATATGCAATGCGCACAGATCCATGCATGTTTTTACGTTTACAGAGTTTCATGTTTCACTATCTTGGTACCAGTCCTTGAGTTATTACACATTCTATGCTCCCATCGGATCGAGGGGAAGCACTCGTTATTCCGAACGTTCGCTATTCCGAACCATGAAACAGCCCTTTCTAACCTTCGCTTAGAAATGAATGAGTCTGAACAATACTCAAGACGTAACTGCTTGAAGTTCTACGGCATCAAAGAAAGCGAAGGGTTACGCGACAAATGCTCTGATTAACGAACCCTTTTTCGTTTTCGGACTAAGGAACATCGAGGTATATGCAATTTACGTGTTTCGGAATTACAAACCTTCGGAAAACCGAACCTTAGGAACAACGAACCTTCGGAATAACGAACCTTCGGAATATCGAACCTTCGGACTATCGAACCTTCGGAATATCGATCTGTAACCGGATTGAGAGGGCTAATCACTACATCTTGGTACTTACCCAAATATAAACATAAATATCCTCACAACTGTCAGGCCATCGAATTCCCCATAGAAAAACAGACCTGTTGTGGCGAGAGAAAAAATATATATGTATCAATACCTATAGGAGGAAAATAAAAAAAAAACATGCAGAACGATGTGAACAAATCGAATGACCCATATGCATTTTGAGTTGAATTATATACATTTCATTAGCTATACGGAATAAGTTGACGTAATGATTGAAGGCTTAACACTAGAGCAGAAATTCATCGATTCAATTCAATTTGCATTTTTGTTATTATTTAGATTGGTTTCGAATAGACCAATGGGTTGGTGATTTGAAGATGTAGTTCAAAGATAACAAAATATATAGCTCTATAGTATCATGCAATAAAAAAAAAGTTATGAATGAGGAAGAACCGGTGAAATCGCTAGTGATAATCGTTTGTCTCGCAATGTATGGTCAACGGAATCTAAAAAGATCAGGACGTTTCGTGCGCCGCTGCAACACCTCGTCAGGTGTGATACAAAATTGTAGTACGGAGGGGTTTAAATACTATATGGCTATAGTGCAGCGCACTAACCGAAACCCCGCTCCTAAACGGTCAAAGGACGAAGCCCTGACACGTAAAATGCTACACACTAAGAAAAATACGTTTAAATATGCACCTCTCTGCCGGTACAATAGCAGCACCTCTCTCTCTCTGTCTCTCTCTCTCTCTCTCATTCTCTCTCTCTCTCTCCCTCTCTCTCTCTCTCTCTCTCTCTCTCTCTCTCTCTGTATATATATATATATATAATTATTTTTTTCTCTGTTCAACAGCATTAACTTTTAACTCGTTACGCGACCTTAATGCATGTTTGCATTATGGTGTATGGCATAAAAGGAGTTAACGTGGTTAATTCGTGTTTGGTTCTCATTTTGAATCATGCTGTTGACCTACCCACTAATATTGCACTGAGTGTGAAGAAAACGAAGAAGACTGGGACCACTATCGAGGCATCGTATTCCTGCATCGCTCTCGTCACGAACCTGTGTTTACGACAAAAACATCCAATTAGAAACAGTCATTGATTTAATTCTCCATACGGGATATACGGAAAAGTCGTCCCGTGATGCAACGCGAGGCCATATTCGGATTTTGTTGCCAGTCCTGTCTGCTTAGCGTCTAGTGCATTAATGTCCGGGTATGAGTCCACGAGCGAACACGAGAACATTACGGGACGACTTTCCACTAAATGTGGAATGGAGAATTTTAAAGAAAAGAAGATTTAATTCGGTCAGAAATTTAACAACACGTACTAATGAGTACATCAAATTGTAAAATATTCGTGTAGACCTGATTGAGTGATGCATGTACAGTTTACAATTTTAAAGTAGGGTGGAACTACGATGAAATGTAAATTAGATAGAAACAGGAAATCTGATTGTACAATGAGCTAAACTTTAAGAAAAATCGGACCTATGATATGGAAGTTGTGATTCTTTGAAAGTACTGACACTAAACTCTTGATCAATAACTCTCATAGGCAAATCAATTGGCCACAGTATCAAACGTATCAATGTTCTCATGCGTTCACAAGAAAATGCCCACTACTACCTTCGAGATACAGAGCATGATTTTAGTTTTGGTAATTCAGATTTTTAAACACAAATAAGTTCTTTTTGGTATATTTTTCTCAATTTTTTGCCAACCCGTTTTCTCTGATTATTCTGCAGTATTCAATTCAAATCATTATCACGGTTTTGTTCCTCTTTAAACTGCGCAGTCCCACGTAAACATATTTTCATGAATAGTCATTCTAAAATACAGTTGAATGAACTAAGATTTTTGTTCTGATGATTTTGATTGGTTCTCCCTCTCTCTGTACTAAAACTACGTCTGCTCAAGGTTGGAAGTGGTTTATTAAAAAAATATAATTTTCTTCGTTTAAATACTTCGCACGTTTACCATGTTTACCAGATTTTTTCAGATTTGTCTTTTTTTTTTTTTGCAATTTAACACATCAGGGTTCCATTTGCTTTTAAACTGCGCAGTCACGTCAACATTTTTACGAGTACAGTGACAAACATGTTTTTATGACTACTCTTTCTTTAAAAAAAAAAAAAAGGTTCAATGAATTCAAACTGTTGTTTTGATGTGTTTCTTTCTTCCCCTCTTGGAAATGCAGCATAACAAAAAAAGGTGGTCATGTTTTGTTTCACTAGTTCGTGCATTTACCTGATTTGTAAGACGCCTGTGACTAAGACTACGAGGAGCATAATGAAGAAGACTGGTGTTAAGACCTGCGATGTGTCTCCATCGATGGCTATACCGATCAGATCTGATGCTGCCTTGGCCCCGAGGACCGTCAACGATCCTAGAGTCAGAACAAGACAAAACAGAGTTAAAACAGAAGCAGCAATATCAATACAAAAATGTATGCGGGGGGGGGGGGGGGTCACCAAGCTGTTATTAAGCTAAGAACGACTTTATAAATCAGAGACCCCAATTTGTTCCTGTTTTAATATAGTGGGAGTTCATTTCCAATAATCATCATCAAATTTGACAATTCATAAACGTTGTATTCAGACGCTTGTTAACAATAAGAATCTTAATTTACAAAGATCAGACTTCAACTTCAGCTGATGGAAAGCAAAATGATTGAGATCCTGATTTAGCAGAAGAAAGGGCAACCAGTCGTGCGGAGAGTCGTTCTTAGCTTAATTAGCTTAAGAATAGCTTGGTACCCCCGCCCCCCTTACATTGTTTTGTTCTATTCTCTATGTACGCGCCATCCACGCATACACAATTCACGTTAAAGAGCCCATTTGGCTGGCGCACAAATGGCTATGGAGCTTAATTGAATACACCTGATTAGATTTCGTTCAGCATAAAAGAAAGATCAAACATTACAAAACGTGACAGTATTTACAGGCACGGATATATCAGATTCACTCTGGAGATAGTGGTTAATCCGTGGATCCTGTTTAGCTGGCTACATAAAAATGGAATTATGATATTAACCTATAGGCACACTATCCAATAAACCATGTTCGTTATGTATACAATTTTTATTCGCGTCGTTCAAACAATACGTTACTAATGGTAACCCCAAAGTTTGTCGATGTTTGTCGAGTAGCAACAACTAATTGATTCAGAGTTCGTTCCATCCATTAAAACTGAATTACAAAAAACAGGTGATTGCAATAACGCGTCACCATGCAGTAAGGGGAAAAGTGTGTCAATACATTACGAAAATTGCTTAATTATAAGAAAAACTTCTTTAGGGCTGAATCGTATAAACTGGTATTTAAAACATATTGTATTTTACTTGAAATCTGGTTTATTTGCGTGGAGTTTTATTGGACCATAATTGGTTTATAACAAGTCTACATTGTCAAGTTTTACACAAGATATAATCTGGGACCAATCTCTCATTAACCGTTTGTGTGCCAGATAAAACTATTTGCGAGTATTACTGGTGATAACGTGCACATCTGCCACAGAAAGAGTTAATCATAACTAAATAAGGACAATAGAGTACCGAAGTGTGACGTCATTTAAGCATTATTGTCATTACAACTGGTTCTAAACGATGCGGGTAGAGCGAGCAGCGGTGATCACACCGGGGACTCTACTTGGGAGTGCCCGACACTGGCCCGCTGGACAATTTCGGAACGGTAAAGTGATTTTGTTTCGAACCAGTTGTCTTGACAACATGCTCGTATGTCGACACGACTTCGGTACTCTATAGATATTTCTGAAAATGTGTGCGGAAAGAAAATGAAAAGGAGAAAAGTATTTTGTATACTGTACCTATTAACGCAGCCGGAATAAGCAGCAAGATTAAATGCTTGTAGCCTTTGTAATGAGTTAAAACCATCATGATCACAAATATTACCACCTCCATTCCCTGCCGAAGGAAAAATAGAAATAACATAAGAAGATTTCAACAATGAACTCGGCTAAATGCTAGGCCGTTCATTCATTAAGCTTGACTTGTGTGCATTGATATCATTTAGTTTATTGTCCAATAATGCACTATGCAATCAAATTTGTTTTCGTCACCTTACTCATCTTTCATCTCTTTTCTTTTCTTTTTAATTTTGTTTAGAAATGCATGCTCAAGGAGCGTTTTCAATGAATTTCGTATAAGTGTTTTGCATTTTTTTTCTTTTGATAAGAGAGGTTTGGCGACGACTCAAGCTTTAAAGGGCATATACTGTACTGGGAAGGCAAAAAAATAACAAATCCTCAAAATGTTCGGGCCGAACATTTTGAGGATTTAATCATTAATCATTAATTACTCCATATGTGGATCATTTGAGGGCAAATAATTTTCAGCAAGCCTCTAAAATGGTCAATACATGAATTTAAGACCATTGGCATGATTGGCAAGAAGATTGCTAACAATTACATTTTGAAGGCTTTTTTGCCTTCCCATCACAGTATATGCCCTTTGAGCCTGTATTGTCATACCCCTTTACGTTTCACATGTTTTTTTTTTAATAATTTTACGTATCTATTGATCAAATAGACCTTATCATATGTTTAAATGAAGGAACTACTTTCGTGTAAAAGGTTAACTCCTACATTACCAGGCCTCGAAAACCCCTTTGGCTTACTACGCATTCTCCTGCCAATGATAATGAGAGAGTTAAATGGCTTACCAAATACAGGAGAAAGGGCCAGGAGGCTAGCTTGGTGACTATCTGAGATGCTGTAAGACGATGATCAGCCTGGGGAAGAAAGAAGAAAGAATAAGACATACCATGATTAAACACTCTCAGCACCAAGCACTAGAAATGACACTTAATACACAGTTTCATGTCAATAGGGTTTCAGATTTTGTTTTTCCTCTCAATTAATATGACATTAGCCGTAAACATTGCCGATGATTATGAGGGTTTTTTTTCTCCTCTTAAATTTATGATACATGCTACCATTTTATAGGATATCTGAGTGTTAGAGATAAGGCAAGGTAATGAAATGTTACTTTCTATCGTCTGTATTATAATTCTTGTATATTGAATCGACGATGTTTTCCTTTGCTACTTTCTCTATATCTCGCCCTGCATCTAGCATCAATTAAGCTATGATCTGTGCTTTGTATGTTTATTTTCCTTTATTGTTTCTGAACGACTAATAAAGTGATCTTGAAGAAAAAGAGGAGTAGACCTTCGTTTGTCAGGCAAAGCGCTTCTCTATGCAATTTTGTGCGTATTGACCATGCCATTTTGTGTTTTATTCTATTCATCATAATTACCAACAATAGCATATCATGATAGGATTTACATACACGAAAATATCAGCTATATATAAATGGTCTAATGATATCAACATAAAAACAAAATACACTTTTTGAGAGTCAACGTTGAAGTGCAAACGAATCATTTTGAGTTGACCCCCAAAATAGAATAGGAAACTACAATACAGTGTTTACATAATTCGAATTAGAATAATTAGAATAAATTATCCTGAAGTCATTACTTCACTAAAAGATACTAAAAGATAAGTTTGTTTGGATTCCTTGTTTGTCAGTGAACCTTGATTATATCTAATGTGCTTCCTGCAGACATATTTGTCAAAATCGCATGATCAATGGAGTGGATTATGTACAAGTTAATCCTACTTAATCCACTCGTTATTAGTTACACGTGGTGTGAAATCTACCGTTTGGTTATAACTCTCCTGCAGTTAATAAGGATACTAATATTATATTTTATTTGTTTGGATTCCTCGTTTGTTCCTAGACCTTGATTTTATGATAGCATCCAATATGCTTCCGGCAGATATTTCCACCAAGAAAGCGCCATCAATGGAAAAGATTAACCGGTCGTTAATCTTCCTTAATCCGATCATCATTAGCTACATGATGTCTAGCGTGACAATCACTGTTGTGAGAGAGTCCTCTGGCAAAAGTGTAGCGGACGTAGTATCTGTTAAGCAATTTTCAGAAAGAGCACATGCGCGGTCAATGAAAGGATTATGATGTTGCTATTTAATCCTCCTTAATCCACTCATGATAACCTACACATGGGATAATCCTCTTGATTTCATTACCAAAGTGCTAACGGACGTCTTATTTGTTTTGCATTTTCGGAAAGAGCGCGTGAGCATCAAATGAAAAGGATTGTACTTATCCTTCATGATCACGAGAAGTTACCGTGAAAACCGGTACTGGAAGATCATCTTGCAGAAATTACCAAAGTGTGATGGATGTCTTATTTGCTTTGCAATTTTCGGATGGAGCACGTTCGCAGTAAATGAAAAGGTTTACCTACTAATCCTGATTGATCCAATCATAATTAGCCGCACAGGAAGTTATTTGTTTTACCAAGCCATTGTTAAAAGATAATCTTTGTTCTGTCCTGATATAAGGTACTCGATGATTCGGATCAATTGTTATCATTGGAGTATGATCACAGATAAAAACAATGGGAAGATTATTACAAATAGACAATAAGCGGAAAGCTCTTAACCATTTGTGTACCACACAACTCGTCTCTCTAAATGTTCGGGTCGAACATTTAGAGGATTTGTGATTCAATCACTATTTACTCCAAATGTAAATCATTTGAGGGCAAATAACTTTCAGCAAGTTTCTAAAATGAACAATACATGAATTTAAGACCATGATTGGCAAGAAGATTGCTTACGATCACCCTTTTGAAGGCTTTTTGTCTTTTTAGCGCAGTATATTCCCTTTAAAGATATTTCTGTTCAAGTTGACATCCGCTAAATGTAGGCGTTGAGCATGGGACATCAAAGCGTTATCATTATTGTGGAATGCTTTTAACATTAATTTTCACGATGTAGTACCTATACAGGTGTTTAAGGATATTATGATCTAGTTTCTTCTCTTTTCTTATACCTCCCTGAGAGATTAACATCTCTACAGTAAGAAAATTCGTTGTGTCAGTGCACTAGTCGAATGCATAAATCGACATGTACTTTTGATGGTTTGGACTAGAAATGTTTTCTAGCCTAGAAGCCATGCTTGTAGTGAAATACATTGGCTCACATTGAAAAGAAATGTGAAGCGACATTGCAGAATGCCCGTGGCCTGTATACAAACACAGAATGCGTTATGGGAACCAGCGAACTCTTAAGACAACGTATTATCTGAAATGTCTGTCATTGTACTATTTTGGTTGTTTGTTAGACTTAAATGCATTATCCTATGGGCCATTTACTTTGGTTCTAAATTCTCTACTTATTTCATGCATGACGATTGTGAGCATGATTCACTTTGTTATTGCTCGAATACAAGACGAACTTGAATAGAAATCGTATTTTACGACTACACCTACGTCGAACATGTTGAATGAGACTTCACGTTTACATTAATCCATAACCCATATAAATTGTTATGAAAATGTTCTTTGTTGCGGGAAAGAAATGTGAATGTACACAGCTGCGTTTCAAACACGTACGCACATAATGTCCTAGCTTCAAGGCTTTTCAACATCTCTAAGCCAAACAGTAAAAGAAGAAAAAGAAGAAGAAGAAGAAGAAGAAAAAGAAAAAGAAGAAGAAGAAGAAGAAGAAGAAGAAGAAGAAGAAGAAGAAGAAGAAGAAGAAGAAGAAGAAGAAGAAGAAGAAGAAGAAGAAGAAGAAGAAGAAGAAGAAGAAGAAGAAGAAGAAGAAGAAGAAGAAGAAGAAGAAGAAGAAGAAGAAGAAGAAAAAGAAAAAGAAGAAGAAAAAGAAAAAGAAAAAGAAAAAGAAAAAGAAGAAGAAGAAGAAGAAGAAGAAGAAGAAGAAGAAGAAGAAGAAAAAGAAAAAGAAAAAGAAAAAGAAAAAGAAAAAGAAAAAGAAAAAGAAAAAGAAAAAGAAGAAGAAGAAGAAGAAGAAGAAGAAGAAGAAGAAGAAGAAGAAGAGGAAGAAGAAGAAGAAGAAGAAGTGTGTTGGGGGTGTGGTGGAGTGGGGTGGAGTGGGGTGGGGTGTAGTATATAAAAGACTAGTAATACTTCATACTGTCATCGTGTTGACGAGAAGTCTACTGCAGATAGACCTGTTTAATTAATAGTTTGGATGATTACAAAAATGTCCGACAGCCTGGAAGCCAGGCTAACGTGAATAATTATTATGTTCGGCAAACAACGACTTTCTGTTGTAGTATGCATGCATGCACGATGCATCTCTTTCGCTTACTCTTTTCCATTCAATCTCTCTCCCTCTCAACATTTCACATTGTTGAATAGGTATGGTTGAATCCCTTTATATTGTAATTTATCCAAGAAAATGTACCATTTATCTTTGGTTCCTCGTTGCATGTGAAGCCATAGCTCTGTCAAATTTATCACCCCCCCCCCTCTCTCTCTCCCTCTCTCTCTCTCTCTCTCCCTATCTCTATCTCCCTCTCCCCCCCCCCCCCCCATTTCTCTCCCTCTCTATCCACACGCTTCTACGTCATATGTTTCATCACATTCATAATCTATTCTGTTCATTTAAAATGGGTCACGTATATCAACGCATACCAGCGAGTATCATAACGATTACCATAATTCTGGTCCATACATTGGTGTTATGTGACTGAGTTCATTTATCACTCCGCGCCCCAAGATATCCATCCATTGTAATGTCAAATTTTCAGAAGAATGGCCCTGGATTTTAAGAGACAAATTCCCAGGTGACCTTAGCAGATTTTGGGAACTGTAACCATGGTAACGTAGAGAGGTCCAGGTTTTTAGGAATATCTGATTATAGGTCAAAGAAACGGGTCCTCGCAAGAAATTCCACCAGAATGATTAACGTGTATCTTATGAGAGAACCAATTTATATTCATAGATATCAGAGTGTTTGAATCATGGAAATATGCATAGCAAAAATAACAAAACAACAAGAGACAGAGTTATCATAATTATAGAGTTGTCGAGTTTAAGATCTGAGCAGGGATTCAACCATTATCAAAATGATATATTAAGCTGTGTATTAACGTTATCAGTGTTTGTGTGCGTTTGCGTGCAGCGGAGATATTTTACTTGAAAAAAAAAATGTTTATTTGTGTTTGGAAGTATCAATGTCATTAACAGAACGGGACAAGCGAAATGAGACTGTACATTTCTTTTGTTCTTTCTGAGAAGCCGTTGCCACACAATCATGTTCATAATTGTTCGAACACCTGAAGAGCACCTGTTGAGGACACATAACTTTTCAGCGGCGTGGCACATGGTTTCAAAGAAAGAAAGTTGCTTCATATCCTTCCATAACACATCCCTGATCTGAGTAACAAATACTATATACTGCAACATGTAATACACTTTGAGTCTCCGAGTCCCCCTTCGCTTGGAATTTAGCAACACTACAGAACTGCAGAAATTTCATTTTGATCCCGAAAGAACTCCTGACACTACACAACAGAGCATCAAATTTTTTGACAATCTGTTGCCATGATACATCGGCAGGGTAAAAATTCAGTACACTTTGACGAGATTGTTGCCAGAATGCTGTGCATCCCACGAAGGGTAATCAACTTTGTGTTGGTGCCCATCGTCGATATGCAGTAAACACATTTTAAATTATTGTTTATGGAGGTTGCGCGTAGTGATTATAATTTAGATATAAACTGTTCCGGCAAAAACAAGAATTTGCCATCAAATTTTAATGAGGGCAGTTCATTATGTTTTGCTAAAGATCATTGACTGAAGAGTTTCAATCAACGAGAGGTGTCATGAAAACTGGGTTATAAGCAACAGATATCTTTAAAAAAAAAACCTGATTTTGTTTACGATTCGAATCAACTCTTGACAGCCTTTGGTGATAATAAAAAAATAAAAAACATGCCTTCAGACTTTAACAAGATTTGGTCCAATCAACATCTCCCCCCCCCCCCCTCCTCATACTCCGCCACACGCACATTTAAAAAAAATATATATTGTAAACACCGTCCAAATCAATGAATTAGTATTGCAAGGAAATTGTTAGTGTGTGTTCATGTTATATATTTTTCTCCGTTAAATGGATAACAATTTAAAGAAACGTAAGTTACTTAATCATGACGCGTTATTTAAATTCGAGAACCTGAAAAATGCATAAAGATAATTACCCCATAGCATTTATATGCGCGATAGCCGTCTTGGAAAATTTAGGATATCCCACGAAATTAACCTCACTGGGTCTGTATAATTTGCATTCTGTTTTACCTTAAACGTCCTGCAGTTTAAATCTAGGGATTCTATATTTAGCATTTTGAGGATGAAGGGGGATGATTGTTTTTATAAGTAGAGACTCCTCAGTGTCTAATGGTATTATGTAAAAAGACTCCACATTTAGCCCTTTCACCTCCATATCTATATCATTATATTTTGAATTGATATGAATTACTTTTATAAGACAACTGGTGACAAATCATTACCATGACAACAAATCTCGACAATGAGTGGGTTACTCACCTGAGTTGAAAACACAACGATCATAAAGGCGCCGATCACGATGATTATTGTTCCTGTAAAACAACAAAAGCAAGACATGGAACAGAGAAAAACACATGACTAATCATGAATATCACGATTGGAAGAGATAAGGGACCCGTTTCATAAAAACTTACTATTGATGGTAATTCTGCCATCAATGGTAACTGCCATATAGTAACATCGCTCGACAGCCAATCGGATTCAAGGTTTTCATTGAAGCTGCCATTGGTAGCAAAGTTACCATCAATAGCAAAGTTACCATCAATAGCAAAGTTACCATCAATGGCAAGTTTTATGCAACAGGGCCAAGATTATGACTGTTTTTCATTGGCAAATTAACATAATTCAAGCACTCTCAAGTAGCTAGTACTCGGAATAAGAGTACAAACGTATCAAATATGACAAATACAGGAGATGAAGTTAATCATAAGGGAATGGAAACGCTTTGTTGTAATCATGTTCATTTTGCATACATGTAGCTACTGTATCATATCTACATATAGGACCCCTTGCCACAGGTTATACTCCTTTGCGGTAGAAACCCACTTGTTTACATGCTAGCACCCATTTCCTGACTGAAGAGCAATTACAAACATGTGTGTGATGAAAATACAATTATAATCACATTTCTGTCTGCGCGTGTTTGTCTGAAATAATTGCTATACCCAAGTCACACGATCTGAATTTCATTAATCATGTTAATACCTGTGTGCATGTATGATAATTAACATGCACTTTGCTCGCAGAATTGCATTTGCATTGACAATGTAGATTGTCTTTCATGCGAACTCAATGTTTGAAGAAATTGAAGAAGTTGTATCATATTTTTGAATGGAAGGAGAATGAAAGTACGAAGAGAAGAAGAGCAGGAAAGAACAGAGAGGAGCAGAAGACGGAGAAGAAGAAGAGGAAGAAGAGGAAGGAGAAGAAGAAGAAGAAGAAGAAGAAGAAGAAGAAGAAGAAGAAGAAGAAGAAGAAGAAGAAGAAGAAGAAGAAGAAGAAAGAAGACGAAGAAGATGAAGAAGAAGAAGAAGAAGAAGAAGAAGAAGAAGAAGAAGAAGAAGAAGAAGACAAGAAAAAGAAAAAGAAGTAGAAAGATGATGGAGACAATGACAACGATGATGAAGACAGATCAAACGGAATAAGGAATAGAAAATGATGTAAAGCTAGTGATAAAAAAAAACAGGAATAAGGAATGTTGGAAATACATGTAAAAGAATAAGTAGAAAAAAAGAAGGAGAGAAAAGGAGGACTTACCTAAGATATCCTGACATCGCAGCCTCTCCCCAAGACATCTCGCGATATAAGCATTTGCTATAAACGAAAATATAAAAGATAGAAATACGTGTTTACATATATTTGATATTATAAACGTCTTTAAAGCAAGCACTAATAAGAGATAGTAGGGCCAGTCTAAAGGGGGGGGGGGGTGTTTGCTATTCCGATGATTAGTTAATCGGAATGTGAAATAGGATTCAATTAAAAAACGAATTAGATTCGTCAATCCAAAATTAAATAAAATCGTAACTCCTTCTCCTCCACACTCCAAACTGCTCTGTTGGCATGGTTAGGATGGTGTGTACTACCAGTGCAAAATGCCTAAGTGGCACCTAAAAAGTTAAGAAATAGTAGATATTTTCGGATTAATGGAACTGCAGTTCATGACGATGAGGAAATTGTGAAATCGGAGCTTTTATGGAACATTGACCGAGAATGATAAATGATAACCAAAAAGTGATGAATAGTATTTCATTAAATTATTCAACGAAGCGAAACAGCACAATCCTCAATCCTCCGAGCATTGCCCTCTCAAATCCCTCGCTAAACCGTATGGTTTCAAATCGAATCTGCCTTATTTCGAGGTCAAAACTTCATATTTGCATAATGCAACGATAATTACTAGTGTGGTATATGCGGTGCTGCAGTGCTAATGAATATTATTAAACTCTCGTTTCGCCCAACTGTATCATACGAGCATACAAGCTCAATATTTAGGGTGTGGGGTTAGGGTTAAATAGCACGGAGAGTAGGGATAAAGATTGTTCAAAGGGGTAATTTTCTTGCGCTCATAACACGATAACGCGAGGAAGACTTACATCTTTACATGCGGGACTGTTGAATTAATCCCATGGACAACCACATGTATCTAGTGATACAGTTTCAATGGGCGGAATGCACTCTGAATGTATCAGTTGTTGCTGGTCGGTCAAACCTCGGACAAGCTTTGGGGTTACCATTGGTAAAATATTGTTTGAATAACGTGCATGAAATGTGCATGCATAACGAAATGGTCTTTTATGTCATTTTACTTGATTTGCGGGCCACAAAACCGTGTCATTTGTAACCGTTCAGAAACTCACAGTATTGGTGCATATATGAAGAAAAATTGAACTACCAATAAAAAAATACTGATTTTAAGCCAGCCATTACTTTAATTCTTGTCCGTGTATTAAATACAATTTCTACATGATGTAATACAAGGAGTCACCAAAGGGCATAGCTGGAGCGAGAGGGGAAATTGAGGGGCGCGTGGAAGGTGGAGCATGGGGAGTAAGGAGGAGTAGTGCCCCCATACCACTCTATCTTGCAACATTCACCCGCCAAGATGAATAACAATCTGACAATGACAGATGATCTCCGAGACCAACACTACCAGTAGGTCTCCTATCCTCTGGAGTGATCATGCTCATACAAATACCCGGAACATAATCTATCCGGTAAATATGATGTATGCATTTGGTAATATGATGCTTGTATCCGGTAAATGTTATGCACCTTTACGACATGTGAGTTGTAAAAATGATACTGTCGTATGATGCGTGTGTATGTACATTTACATGCAGTTATGTGCGGATATATCAACATTTCCCTATCTATTTACATGCATATCTTCTTACATGTTGATAAATGATGTAGTCTATTTGTTTTAAACCATTACAATCATTTGCATTGAGCTATGTCTAAGTACATGTATATGCACGCGTATATCCAACTCCGCAGGTATTCTCCCCTCCAAACTTCACATCCACATGTACAATAAGAACCAAATCTAGATGTACATACATGTCTCTTTTTAACATCTCTCTTTCCCATACTCTCTCTCTCTCTCTCTCTCTCTCTCTCTCTCTCTCTCTCTCTCTCTCTCTCTCCCTCTATCTCAGTCTCTCTCCCTTCATATTCGTGTTCCAGGATCAATCTATACCCAACATATCAATCTTTCTCTTCAGTCGTTCACGCCTTCCTTTGCCGCATTAACTTTTCTGCCTGACATGCCTGAAGGACAACACAAACATCAACACTGATCAAAAAAAGAAACTCTTGCCTGAATGGCTGCAAACTATGTGAAGGCATATAACTCAGTCAGCCATGTCCACAACGCTAACACTACACGGGTCAGTCTTTACAGCCGTACCTTCAATGTACATGCTGGACAGATTGTAGGTAGACTGGTCAGTCAATTCCAAAATGCTCGTGAATAAATGTTTGGAAAGAATGATATGGCAACATTTGATTTGCATCAAACAAGGAGGCCCTACCTTATTACAATCATTCATGTATTGTATATTTCAATCGTTTATACATGCCCAACATTACTTTATTCATTGCTATTTCAAAATGTATGTTTTGTGGTTGCGTTATATTTACTATGTACATAGATATGTTTAAATATTGATGGAAGTAAATACAGTTCCGGCAATCATTTCCAACCAGTTATCTCTGAACGGTCGGTTAATCTTTGTGACTCAGGCTTACATAGACATGATATAACCATTGAGATATGTATAATAATTAACATCACTGCTTATATCTCTTCGATGTATGAAAAATACAGCGTGTTTGTTGTTTGGTGTCAAGAGTAGTTTAATGTGACCACACATTAACGGCTGAAATAAAACTAATTTGAAGCCGGGATAATAGGGAAATGAAGTAAATATATGCGTGTACTATTCATGCACTGATAGTGCAATACGAAGAAAAAAGGGAGGGGGAGAAGAACACGAACAAAAAGAACAAGAATAAGAAGAACAAGAAAAATAAGAACAAGAACACGAAACAGAACTAAAAGGAGAATTAAAAAAAGGAGAAGAGGAAACGGAAGATCGAAAACAAAATAAGAAGATGCAAGTGAAGGAAAGCAGAAAAAGAAGAAGAAAGGAAAAAAAAGAAGAGGGAAATGAAAAAGACCAGGAAGAAAGAAACAGTAAGAAAAGTGAAATAAAAAAAAAGAAGGAAAGGACGAATAGCATGTTTGCACGTGATTTGCGCAAAGTGTATCATGACCCCGATGCCCACATACTATGGTTCTCATCTTGGCATATAGCCCTGATAGAAGACAATTGATTGGAATCGAATGAATGATATTTTCTGTGATTGTACGAGTAGGGTTAGACTGTGTGCAAGAAAGCGTGAAAGCTTCATTATGTTACAAACTACAGACACAATTACCAGCTTAGTTTGGTCAAACCAAGCAAACGCTTATTTATTCGCAAGCATACAAGCATGCGATCACGGCGAAAGAAAACACCGTTACTATAGCCTGATCCATTCTTTATCCACGTACCCTCTGTGACCCTTTGCTACCAAATAAACCATCTAAGTACCAATCCCTGAAAAGAATATTCATTTATTACACACTTAATGAACCTATGGTACTGAGGGGTTTCATTATGTTGATCTCCTCTCCATTTTCACCCGGCTAATCCCTGCTACTCTTCAGCAGAGTGCACCGTCTGACCATAAACGCTTTCATAAATCACCGTCGGCACAATTGCTTCAAGGGATTAATCGACTCTTAATCCGCGGTGTTGAATCTGAAGTGATGTATCCAATTATTTGTACTTTTTGCGACAAAAGTCAGATGAAAATCGTTGAAATGTTGATACGTGGAACTATAAACCTAATCCACTCACCAACCACAGTGGTAGTGCCAGTGGGTGCGATGACAGGGACGGGCCCCAGCCATTGGCCCATCAATGTTCTCTATCATTGTCTATGACTTCGGAAAATTGGAACTGAGTGCAAGATCTTACATAATAACTATAAACATCCAACGAAGGATTGCCCCAAACGATTATATATAGCACCTCATAATCCACTCACCAACAACAGTGGTGGTGCCGACGGGTGCAATAACCGAGGCGGGGCCGGCCGAAGCTATTGGGGAGAAAGTAAGCACCACCTGCCCCTCCCCTTCGCCCTAAATATTCCCTATGTCTACGAACAATTGGGCTTGTGCCCACGATCTTACATGATGTATGCCTCCAACTAAGGATTCCTCCAATGATTAACTATAACTTCTACTCACAAACAGCCATGGTGGTGCCGAGTAGTGCGATGACGGAGGCGGGACAGAAGCCATAGGGGAGAAAGTAGCATCTTCGCCCCTCATTATGTTCCACATGTCTTTAAAATGTAAACCTGCTCTAACGTTTAACTATAACTTCACCGGCCACAGTGGTTTGCCGAGTGGTGCGGCGGGGCCGACGACGTTGGGGATAAAGTCCCTCATTCGCCCTTTAAAATATTATCTGTACCAATGATCTTACATAATGTATACCTCCATAGAGGATTGCTCCAACGAGTACAGATTCTACTCACCGACCACAGTGGTGGTGCCGAGGGGTGCGATGGCGGAGGCGGGACCGAAGCCATGGGGGAGAAAGTTTCCCCCTCCACCCCTCAAAATGTTCCCCATTATCTACGATCTGAGACAATGTAAACCCCCAACGATTATCCATAACCCCTCAATTCTACTCACCGACCACGGTGGTGGTGCCAAGGGGTGCGATGACGGAGGCGGGCCCGAAGCCATAGGCGAGGAAGTTTCCCCCTTCGCCCAGCACCATGAGGCCGATACCAAGCCACCAGGAGCAGCTCTGGATGTACTCATACCCGCCGACCCTCTCCTGCCCCTGGGCTACCCTCCGCTCCTGGATCTTAGTCAGGGAGTATTTCTGGGGAAAGGAAAGGGTGGGGCATTATTTTCTTAAGGTATGCACAAGTGGTAGGGTCCATGGTCTGCATAAAGGAGTTCATTCTTTGAGCGGCATTGATGCGTATTTGCACAAGTAATACATACAGTTCCCAGAGGGTGACAGTTAAGATGTCACTCAAAGGGTTAATTAGGCACTAGCACGGTAAAATTCATGTGTAACGCTATAATATCATATTCAGTTGATCTCTATATGAGCAGAAAAAAATGAAAAGCATTGCAAAAGAAGTTTGAAGAAAACCTGGCAATTTATAAGAAAGTTATGCATGTTTTAATGATACGAAGATTGACATTTTATCAAGGCAAATTGGCAGCTCAGCCATGGGTCCGTATTATTTGAATGATTGGCTATTGATTGTGGTAACATTGTCATGTGTATTGCTCGTCATCCTGTGATTTCAACGCAATATCACTTTCCATGTGCACTTACCTGAACATTCATGGCAATACTGATCATAAGATTTCCGCCGATGGAAAGGCCTGCACCTATCAACATATTCTGCCAATCGAGAGAGAACGAGCAAGCAGAATATTAAACAAATGTTACGGATATTTATCAGTTTTGTCCAAACACTCAAAGGATATACTGCACTATTCCACTTTGCTGTGATATGCTGAATTTTCATTTAGCAAATAAATGCAATCTCAATCCCTTTTTGGGGAATATGTGAACAATACTGCGTAGTGGTATTGTTGAGGTGTACGATACCAATTTGTCAAAAACACTTTTCTATTTCTTCCTTACATCAGAGTAGAGATGGATTGTTAATATCAAGAAATTAATACTGTAATACATAGATAAATAATCCCAAATGGAAACTGACCTGCAAACAATCGCCAGTCTTTGTATTGTTTAATGCACTCTACATTTAATGAATTCTTAGATGTAAAACGTGAATACATTTGACATTACCTTCATTCTAAAAAAGCAAGTAAACTCAACAAAAAGGGAGTAAATGATAACCAGAAGGGCTGCGGAAATTTCTTAAATGTCCAACACTCATCAAATCACAGGAATAATGAATGGACTTTGAAATTAACTTTTAAAATAAATCTGGAGGTCAATGAAGAGTTATGAAGACGAAAAGGATAAGCAGAAAGAGAAAGACAAAAGATTAAAAAAAAAGAGAAAAAGGGAGAAATTGAAGAAGAACAAAAAGACATAATAAAATGTAACTAAATTACCTTCATTCTGAAAAAGCAAAGAACATAAATGACCTAGTTGTAAGCCATCAACTTTATCATCTTGTTTGTTGTACTATAGCTTCAAATTCTCAGATGTTAAACGTAACTCAATTACCTTGATTTTAACAACAACAAAAAACATTCGTGACCTAATTGAAAAACATCACTAGTTCTCAACATGTTAAATGTCCATACTCCAAATTCTTAGATGTACAATGTAACTAAATTGTTTTGATTCAACAGAAATAATATCATCCATACAGAGGGAGAGAAATGATAAAAGAAAAGCTGTGAAAGTAACTAAAATTACAAGCATTCATTAGATCAAAGGAATGGTGAGTGGACCAAATACCTTTAAAATTAATCTGAAAAGTAATTAATGCAAACTGATTAACCCAGAAAAAGCCTCGTGTCTAATATTTTACGGTAAACAGGCAGTCAATGGAAAGTATTAAATGACTAATCCCCCTTAATCCCCTCAGGCATGTCAGGATTATCTATCAATCCATGAAGGTCAGAGGGAGCGAATATTCGGGGACAATGCCTCTTTACATTTTCCTTGGTGTGCTTTACTTTTTGAGTGTGTTTGACTAGTTTGTATTTTAACCCTTATATTACAGGGTCTTGGAAACCCCATTGGCTTAATGCACAAAACACGCACCTATGGTGCCGAGGGGATGAATATTGTTGTACCTACCGTTTAAATGATCAAATATGATGCATAACGAATTAAAGATGTAATGTAACAAATGAGCCAGGAATATAATTGAATTAGTCCGAGCCATCAGGAAACACAAATAGGCAAATACCAAGAAATCATAATCACCAAGCTGACAAATTCAGGCGAAGAATGTTATGTTGTAACACTTAAAGGGTTACTAAATTAGAAAAATAAGTTCCCACTAATCTATGTGAAATTATCCACTAAAAACGAATTTCACATTTGTTTGCCGAAATAAAGTCTCATTTTGACGAAAATTTGAAAAAAATTAAACTCACGCCTCCAGTGACGTACGAGAAGTCAAAATGCCATAAATGCCAACGGCGTGAATAAAATATTTTATTCACGCCGTTCAATAGACTATTTTCGTAATGTATTCACAACTATTCCCCTAACTGCGTAGTAACGCGTTATCGCATTCACCTGTATCTTGTCATTCAAACTCAATGGATGGAATGCACTTTGAATCTATCATTTGTTGCTACTAGGACGAATCTCGGACAAGCTTTGGGTTTCCCATTGGTAACGTATTGTTTGAACGGCGTGAATAAAATATTTTATTCACGCCATTGGCATTTATGGCATTTTGACTTCTCATACGTCACTAGGGGCGTGCGTTTTTTTTCTTCAAATTTTCGTCAAAATGAGACTTTATTGCGGCAAACGATTGTGAAATTCGTTTTTAGTGGATAATTTTACATAGATTAGTGGGAACTTATTTTTCTAATTTAGTAACCCTTTAATTTTACTATTTAACAAATTAGTTCAACAAACAGTCCTTGACCTAAAAAACAAAACAAAAAAAAACGTAAAGGTATCGGGGCCTCGTAACACAAAGGATCAATAGCGATCAATAGCAGATTTGAAAGACGAATTACTTTGAACAAAAAGCGCATGCAACAATGATGTTGATGACTGTTGCCATTTTGCGATTGATTGCAAATCTTTATGTTTTTGGGCCCTGATATCATGCATAAGAATGGTGATTCATGATGCAGAATAAACGAAACTGTAGGAGGCGGGAATGCAGTCAAATCTTACGTGAGAAATCGTCGGCATGTTTCTCTGGGAGGTACGAGTGGGAATCTACCACAGGGATGATTAGATTAATCAGACGAATCAGCGAAAAGACCTAATGATTACATGTCATCTTCAAGATTTAACTAATTGTTAATTTCTGACTATCCAAGAAGGCTGCCAACAGTAATCTGGCTATATATATTCTATATTATTCTGGAATGATATATATATCCATATACATATTGGTCAGTAAACAAATTCAATTCGAAAATTAAAACAAAAATACCGACCTTTTAAAGAAAAGTTAACCATGGCAACTATATCATGCTGGATCATTTCACACCCCCCCCCCCCCCCCCAAAAAAAAAAAAAAAAAAAAAAAACGTCCTGCAGAACAAAGGACACAACACTACCATGACTATGGACTGTTTGCCGTTTCATTAGTCATGCTTGTATATGGAGAAAAATTAAACCAGGGTCATAATCAATATAAATTACGTGGTCGATTGAGAATTACATGGTTTGTGCATTTTTTAAAAGGTGGAAACAAATAATTTGCAGCTCATTTAAGAAACACAGACAGCGCTAATATTGGTATTGTGTGGCAGCTGGATAATTGATTGGTTCTCAATAAAACGTTGATAGATTTTGGAAGTCACAAAAACACAGAAATATCAACGAGATATCGCACATTGATTACATATATATAAAGGGAAAAAAAGGCTTAAAGGAATTGGCATAGGGAAAGGGAAGAAGGGGAAGGAGCCGCAGTTTTAAACCGTGGTATATTATGTCCAGTTCAGCATGAAACACGATGCTTTAGCCTAGCATTGTGTTTCATGCTGAACTGGACAAAATATACCGCGGTTTAAAACTGCGGCTCCTTCCCTTTCTTCCCTTTCCCTTTCCCTATGCCAATTCCTCTGAGCTGTAGTGTATATATATATATATATATATATATATATATATATACATGTATATATATATATATATATAAAGAGAGAGAGAGAGAGAGAGAGAGAGAGATCACTATCCTCGCATTATCATGGCAAAGAAAGTGGAAGGAAGTCAAGAGCAATGTCCGGCAAGAGAAGGGGGAGGGGGGGGGGGCATGAGGGGAAGAACGGGAGGAATGATTAAGAGGGAAGAGGAGAGGGGTAAAGGAAGACAAAGCGAGAGGGTGTCCTTCCTCTATTACGATGCCTATTATATCTGCCAGAATCGATAGGCCCGGGTAATATAAGAAAGATGCCATCGGTCTAGGGAGGAAGAGGGTAGGAGGGGTGTTGAGGGGGTGAGGAGGAGGAGGAGGAGGAGGAGGAGGAGGAGGAGGAGGAGGAGGAGGAGGAGGAGGAGGAGAAGAAGAAGAAGGAGAAGAAGAAGAAGAAGAAGAAGAAGAAGAAGAAGAAGAAGAAGAAGAAGAAGAAGAAGAAGAAGAAGAAGAAGAAGAAGAAGAGAAGAAGGAAAATGAGAAGAAGAAAAAGTAAGACAAACAAAAAGAGAAACTTACAGTTGAAATTAGGAGATTAGAGGTATTTCGTCCGTTCCTGAAAAGGTCATGGTCCGATTCATCGTCTGAAGAGTTCTTCCTCCCGACCACGACAGGCAGCAGCTCCAGAACCGCAAAGAACAAGATACACAATTCCGCCATTTTAAATCATTCAAGTTATCAGATCGGCAAATGAAATCAATCTCGGCCTCTTTCAGCGGTTCAGTCAGCTGTACCTGTAGCTGGTCGCACTACCGTCGCCCGTTATAAATATACATCAATCGCTTATTAACCTGCGTGTGAATCATGAAGAACTCAACGCCAAACACCGCGTTGCTCAAATACATGGCGCCATAGATTTCGGCTGATATTCGACACAGTAAAGCTCACCAGTCACGATGTGTCCATGATGAACTACAAACTATGCAGGAATACTCCTTGGACTCCACAAAGGCTGTGAATACCTATCTGTGTTAATGCATGCACAAATGTTGGGGGCTGATTCAATATTTAGCTGTCCTACTGCTGCACAGCGTATGGGTGGGTGGGTAGATTGAGCGAGGCGGTCGTTTTTTTTTTTTTTTTTACTGTTTTAACCATTCATCCGGGACGGGTGCTGCAGGATGTGAACCAAACCATGGAAGAAGCTGCTCAAACTAAAACTCGTCTTTTCACAAATTTCTAAGAAAGAATGCGCGATGAATCTCAAACTTTTTTTTTACAAGAAACGGCAGTCTTGAAGCAGCAAACAAACTCCACACCCACAACAGGCTGTATTCAGCTGGTATGTCCAGGAATATCAGAGATTCACAGCTGGGGAAACGGTTTTTTCATCATAACAAGATCCTGGCTGCTACAAGTGTAATATCGACTATTATTTGATCTTGAATTGACAGCACATCGATGTCACGGGCGAGGAAAAGAGATGGAGAGAAAGATAGACAGACAGACGGACGGACAGACTTATAGACATACACAGAGGGGTAGAGAGACAGGAGTCCCATCATGCCCATTTTAACCTTAACCCTCTCAGTCTTAAGCCAGGAAAATCACATTAACTTTGTTCACATTTCCATGTCAATGGTAATGAAAGCGGTCTCTAATCCTTAACGTGGACTTGCGGATTATTGCACACAAGTCCATGTGTCGATAAGAGTAACAATTTGTCTAGCACATGAAAGGGTTAAACGTTAACACAAGGAGCGGATTTCAATGTTCACACCCCCTTTATAAGCATATTAAGAACTTGTTACATTTCTTACGTAATACAGTGCATAAAGCAGGTACCCCTTAATGCCAATCAGACGACCTCGCCCTAATGTGATAAATTCATATATATTTCATTTTGCGAGAATGTATCACTATTACTTTTGAAGGTGTGTCCATATCATCTGTTTGTTTGTCCGAGCTGCCTAATATCATGAACATCAGCGATAGAATACGACTGCTGGAAATCAGTGCGCTGACGGGTACCAAGAGCACCAGCATACTTGTCAATACGAGGACATTGAAGGACTGTGATTTTCCATGTCTAGAATGGACCAGCACGAAGCAATGCAAATCTCCAGTTATCATGATCGTGGGTCATTTATTCGTCCTGTTCGTGATAACGTATTCCGCACGTACGGCAGGGATCGGCTTGGCTTGTCGTGCGTGTGTGGGAAGCGTGTGATATGGAACGCTGAACACAAAGAAAGAAATTGCACAAATATTGAGCTCTCGCTCGGGAAAGAAGTAGCTCGGGAAAGAACTGTCCCATTTTCACGATGTACTGAACTGTGCCTATAATCACAAAAGAAAGAATTATAAAAGGGGCGGTGAGAGTGAGATCGGAGTCTCCGCATGGAGGGTGCCTAGCTATGATGGCCGGGGGTGGGCGGGGTCCGAGGGGGGCGGGGTCCAGCGGGCGTTGGAAGTAGAAGTGGAAGTTGGAAGTGGCCTGGTCTATGCGCAGTGGTTTGTTCCTCTGACTCTTAATAAGGAGGGTCAGGGTTCGAATATCTTAATCCACTTAGCTGCTCCGTACCCAGGAGAGAAATAGGGCCCTGGTAGAATCAATAGTGTGCCAGTGACAATCAGAGTTCTCACTGATAGGGTACCCAGGGTAAATAAGACCTGGTCATTGTTATCATTCTTATCATTCTTATTATTATTGTTATTATGATCATTATCATTCGTAGTAGTAGTAGTAGTAGTAGTAGTAGTAGTAGTAGTAACAGTAGTAGTAGTAGTAGTAGTAGTAGTAGTAGTAGTAGTAGTAGTAGTAGTAGTAGTAACAGTAGTAGTAGTAGTAGTAGTAACAGTAGTAGTAGTACAGTAGTAGTAGTAGTAGTAGTAGTAGTAGTAGTAGTAGTAGTATTAGTAGTATAGTAGTAGTAGTAGTAGTAGTAGTAGTAGTAGTAGTAGTAGTAGTAGTAGTAGTAGTAGTAGTAGTACTGTTGTAGTAGTAGTAGTAGTAGTAGTAGTAGTAGTAGTAGTAGTAGAAGTAGTAGTAGTAGTAATAGTAGTAGTAGTAGTAGTAGTAGTAGTAGTAGTCGTAGTAGTAGTGGTGGTAGTATAGTAGTAGTAGTAGTAGTAGTAGTAGTAGTAGTAGTAGTAGTAGTAGTAGTAGTAGTAGAAGTAATATTATTATTAGTAGTAGTAGTAGTAGTAACAGTAGTAGTAGTAGTAGTAGTAGTAGTAGTAGTAGTAGTAGTAGTAGTTGCAGTAAATGACTCGTGATATGCCTTTACGATGTTGTTGACTTTATAAGACATATATAAATACTAGTGTATACCAATCATTGCCAATGCTAGTCCTTCATGTACTTGATTAACAACCATGCATAATTTTCTATTCTATGCATGCATCTCTTTGCAAGCCTAAAACGTTTTTTTTTTTCTACAGAGGGCGCTCTGCTGCTCTGAACGAATTGAAAGGGAACATCCATTACTTCCATGTTGCATTTCACATTTCCTATCGCCAATCAAGATGCCGCTTATAATCGGGGTTTGCATATGTTTCTTACGATATTCAATTAAAAAGAACTCTAATAAGATCATTTGACGTTGCGCAAACAAGTTAACTACGAATGTATTCAAGAAAGTATTTCTTGCTTTTAGCAGGATTAACGAAATTAGCAGGTTCTAGCATCATTCTTCCTATTGAAAATCAGTTGTTGTTGTTTTGATTTTATACACGCTCCATGAAGCGTGAATGATATTATTTGTGAAGAGATTTCACCTTATTATCAATGTTCCTGTTATTGATTGTTCTCTTACGTCGTGTAATATATATGTTAGTAGTAGCTTATAAACAGAGGGGGAGATGAATAGAGGGAGGACGGGGGAAATATGTATAGAGGGAGATTAACAGAGAGGAGAGAGAGAGAGAGAGAGAGAGAGAGAGAGAGAGAGAGAGAGAGACAGCGGGACAGAGAGAGAGACAGACAGTGAGAGAACGAGAGAGACAGAGAGAGAGAGAGAGAAAGAGAGAGAGGGGGGGAGAGAAAGAGAAAGATAAAGAAAGAGAAAGAGAGAGAGAGGGGGGGAGAGAAAGAGAAAGATAAAGAGAGAGAAGATAGAGAGAAAAAAAAGAGGGAGAGAGAAAGAGAAAGAGAGAGAGAGTCGCACTCTTCCCAACTGTATGTTCTTACCGATACTCAGTTTGTTCTCTGTGATTGTGAAAGTAGAGGGGACTCAATAGAGAAAAATGATACTTTGATAAAGTCCCACAGCTCGATGATCAAACAGTTGTTAAAATACTGTGCCCGTAACCATAGCAACGGAGTAATAACCACAGAATACTACACAGTTGCATCTCAGCCGCAAAACCTTGCAATGAGGAAATGGACTCCAGGAAGTGCGGAAGGGAGATCAAGGGAAATATTGAGTCGTGTGTAGCAGATAAAAGGTCAGAATAGAAGCTCCAAAGTGTGTACAAAGGTGATAATTTTTTTCTAATTGATTAAATAAATGTTGTGGTCAAGCTTCAATGTTCAGTAGCAGGGAAGAAAACTGTGAGGTCGTACTCTGTATATTTTGACATTCAATTTTTAAACGACAGAAAAAACGCTATATGGATTACTTTGCCACCCGCAATATACAACCTCGTGCCCTGATTGTCCGTCATCGCTGACATTTACTAAATATAACGCAATAGATGGCATTGCCACCCCCTTCCCCATCCCAACCCTCACCCCCCCCCCCCCACACACACACACACTCACACATACACCCTTCACCCCAACCCCCGCATTATGTATACACTTCTTCCGCCTATGCATACTATTACAACTTTTAATTGTATAATTCAATGTTCGAGTCGAATTGATGCAAGAGACACGACATGAAGCACATGAATTTAACATGTTTAAGTGACTTTGTTTCGAGTTCAACATTAATTGCTACTCATCTGCACATGAGACATATTGGAACAATAGGAGTATCAAATGTGATCATTTAGACACGATAATAACCTATACAGCCTGGAAACCTGACCCTCTATTCCTCTTCACCCCAATAAATAATTACAAGACATTTTTGAGAAAAAAGGACTACATGTACCATCTTAGACTAAGCCGGACTTTTCCCGATATCTGGAAAGAACAAAATAAAGGGGAGAAGACACTCATTGGAGTAGTATTAAGGATGACAACCTTCAGCCTAGGATCCCCTCCCCCTCACTCCTGCCCCCCCCCCCCCGCCCCCTCCACTCCAATAAACAATAACACAATATTCTTGAGAAAACGGTCTACCTGCTATAGACTAAGCCCAGACTTTTTCCCCACGTCTGGAACAACTTGATATCCTGCCGACTAAGCAATGCTAAGCATGCGTGCTTGACATGCCCAGCCGTACCGATACCAGACGAACACACTTAGCACCGTTATACCAGAGGTCCGTTCCGCTTGGAGTGGAGAGCTAGAAGCTGACAGCAGTTGGAAGCAATGGTGAGTATATCTAGAAATATTAGATATATCGTTATTTACTCTTTCTTTAGTTCTTCACGAAAGTTCTTCCCATAAACATAACGAGTCGGGCATACTTTCATAGACAAGTTGACCATGGACGCTACTAGAGGGTTCATAAGATGACTAACTCCGTGATCGAACTCTCAGTCTACCAGGCATATGACAGGCCCGTCCGTGGTAGATGCCTCTCTGATCTCTCTGCACCTATTAGTCTGAGACCGTTGAGTATGGTCATGATAGCCATTATTTGCAACGTGTCTGCGATGAGGTCATTATGTTGTCTGTTTTCTTACATATGGTTGGTTCTTGCCAAGGGTTTATGAGCTGGCCTAGCTACGCTTCATACATATGGTTCTTGCCATGTGACGTTGCGATAGCGAGCGCGATGCGCATGATCTCCATAGCGCAGATTTACTACGCTTTGCGTGACAAGTCACAAGTGTTGAGCTTTACTTTTTTGGGCAAGTAAACGTCTCCATATGACTATCATCGTGGTTGCCACCAAGCTACGAACATATATACAAGCTTGTAAAGTAATACGGGTCAATTAAGTGCACTCGATCTTAGTCTTCCATTTCAGCCGGTTTGATTGACTGACCACATAATGGCTGTCTATAGTTTGCAGGAACAAGCCATTGCATTGTGCTAGTGAGTCATATTCTGAACCAATGAGTATAAAACTGCAGGGTCAGAGACTATAGCTATCATGTTTGCATATACACCACTGTCAAGTCAAACACTAGTCTTGTTTGTACAGACTCATATTTTTAGACAGCAGTGTCGCAGTGTCTGTGTCTGCGTCTTGAGACTACTGGCATAGTACTTTGACCTCTCACCCTTTGTTTTGATACGTCGAGTGACATATTTATAAGCCTTCCTTGCCTTGTACGTGATATATATAGAGCAATGTGTGATTCGCACGTGATGAGTTTAACAGGTGATACCAAAAGACAAAAAAAATCGTCATGATTGTTGTAAACGTAACGTAATAGTGGACAGATAACACGTCATGATTGTGATCGAAGACAATTACGCTGTACTGTAATATAAAGAAATAATTCCACAGGAGCGTCCTGGACGAAATAAAATTCCGACAGAAGACGAAAACAATTTTTCAAGGCCTGGTAATGTAAAAGTTGGCGATTATGTATAGTCTGTTCTAGGGCCAAGGCAGCACTGTTAGACCGGCTAGACACACATGATGGAGACATAATTCAATATTCAGGTCAGACATGATATGTCAGGAGATCACGCTTCCGCACGAGTTCTCCCATCATGCCCATGGTGCGTTAACAACATTCTCAGGATGCGTGCGTCGATCTCTTTAGCCTCGCTTCCAGAATGTTGCATATTGCTAAGCCAAACCGAAAAATAGAGTCTAGTACTCAAGACTAGTCACTTGACCATTCTCCTCTGTTCTCAGTCCGGCGAGCCGATGAAGGATTGAGAACGATTAGTCTAATTCAGTCAGACCCATTTATTGTAAAATTTAAGTTTGAAAATGCGCAACAGCCTGGAAGCCAGGCTAATATCTATATTGCATTCCAATATATCTCAATTATATTTTATTGGCAATGATGGAGATAGTACATGGTTAAAGTATGACGACAACTGTTGGGGATTCTTGTGAAGAGAGGAATATGATTTTCTTTGTCGCTTGTTTATACGCTATTCTTTGTTGTCATTCTGTGTTCCACTTCATGTTACGCTGTTAATGTTTCATCCGTATCATCGACGAACTAACACCAGTCACTGGATATTTTAACTTAAATGTTATTTATTCATTTAGAATACGTGTGGTGAGTTTAAATGTACGAGAGACAGGGGGAGAAAGAGCAGTAAAAGGAGGGGGACGGGATGGGGAGACGAAAGGGGAGAGAGTGCGAATAGGAGAAGGGGGAATAGATGAAGAAAACAAGAGGGAGAGAGAAAGAGAGGAGGACAGGAGGAGAGGAGAAGAGAGAGAGAGAGAGAGAGAGAGAGAGGGAGGAAGAGAGAGAGAGAGAGAGAGAGTGTGTGTGTGTGTGTGTGAGAGAGAGAGAGAGAGAGGGGGGGGGGAAGAGATCAAGGAGATCTCTAATATAGACTGTGCAATCGCCATTGCCATCTTACGACGCGTTTGCACACGCGTCGTAAGATGGCGTTATCACACAGACCATCACAAGCGTGTAGATTATCCACAAATTTTAACCCTTAAATTACCAGGCCTAACTTCTAACTTGAACGCCATTGGCGTAGTACACGTCATCATGTCAAAATCAAAGGGAGAGTTAAAAACAAGAATATTATCATGATGTGCTTCCTTCTTTACTGGCGTAACAAAGTGTTGCCCTGTGATGTCGTCTCATTGAGATAGAGAATCGAAGTGTGACGTCATATGAGCATGTTGTCAGGACAACTGGTTCTAAACTCTGTAGGTAGAGCAAGCAGCGGTTAACATAGCGGGAAGTGGCCTGTCATTGGGAGTGCCCGACACTAACTTGAGTGAGGTTATTTAGAACTAGAAGCTGGCATAACAATATGACATCACTTCGGTACTATTATGTCGTCTGATAAAATGATGTTATCGTCTAACATTTCTTATTCATAAACAGCCATCTTCTTCTGTCAACAATTGAGTGATCTTGAGCGCATGTCCAAGTTCAACCCAGATTTCACCAGGCGAGATAGATCGACCAACATGATGCGCATTGGAAAGAGAGTAAGCTTTCGCTTTAGTTTGCCCATTCGGGTCGGGTCCTCAAATCACAAATATTTGTTTTGGGGCTGTAACTCTTGATTTCATCCATCTAAAATAGTTAAAGATGCATTACATGAAAGAGCATAAATCTTTGCACTGGATGAATACATTTTTTTCCGCATTTAATAATATATTACCTTTGTTATGATTTTTCAAAGCAAAATAAGGGTCATGTGATCGCTAGCTCTTCAAATTGGCATCGTGCAGAACAGGTTGAAATCATATTCATGCTCTTTGAATTGGCACGATGATTGTTCTGAATTCTATGCTTTTGATGTCAGGTTCATTTATAATGGAACGTTCGGTCCGTTTTATAACAACAACCTTAGCTTAAACAAAAGTGCTGGTAATTTTAAAAGCCAAAGTTTTGCTCTACAAAGGTCTTCGTATTTATTGATTTGAATGTATTCACAGTAATTCATGTGCAATAGAGGAATGGTGATAAAACGGGTCATCACAGCAGAACCCTTTCTTCCATCATGTGTCCATCCGCTCTAGTTTGATTTCATGATCAAATGAAGGAATGGACTGAAATGATGTGCTTGGGTGATCGTTTGGTGTCTAAGATCCTGTAAACAATGATAAAGTCGTAGGCCTTGTTTCACCAAGATGTGCGTAACTTACGCATGACTTTGCGCAAGACTGGTGATCTGGGGGGTGTTTCACCAAGCCGTTCATAAATTACGACTGGTTATCCCTTCTCGTGCTAAATCAGATTCTCAATGAACAAAGTGTGGTATCGCATTGAGCACAAGAAGGGATTACCAGTCGCTCGTAAAGTCGTTCTTAACTTACGAATAGCTTGGTAAAACACCCCCATGTTAAGTCAGATACTCAATAAGTGTAATTCCATCAGCTGAAATATGCTCTTTGTAAATCGTAATTCTTTTTGCTAACTAGCATCTGAGTACAAAGTTTATGCTTTGTAAAATTTCTATAGGATTGTTAGATATTATTTCCCACTATGTTAAAATTTTGGTATTTTATTTAGCATAAAACATGTAACCGGTTTCATCTTACTACTCTCTCCCTCTGCCTCTCTCTCTCTGTGTCTGTCTGTCTGTCTGTCTCTCTCTCTCTCTCTCTCTCTCTCTCTCTCTCTCTCTCTATCTATCTATCTCTCTTTGTCTCTGTCCCTCCCCCTTCCCTCCCTCTCTCTCCTCCCCCACCACACTATCTCTCATGCTTCTCCTTTCTTCTGTTCTCTTCCCATCCCGATCTCCCATGCAATATAAAATAAATAAAATGCAAAATAAAATAAAATAAATCTTCTCTAACATCGTCGCTCTCTCTTCGATCTCGTTTCTTCTCTCATTCACCTAGTCGCTCTGCAAGCTCGGGATTGCGGTCGTCACACTGGTGCTCATTGTTCTGGCAGTTTCGTCAATGACGTCACAAAAGAAATCGCTCGTCACCGCAGAGAAACCGATCGAGTAAGTAATGCAACCTTGAACTTGGACGTGTGTAGGGAAGAAGAAATGAGGAGGTTGGCAAAGGAAATACGAATATGACGCAATATATGAAGCAGAAGAGAGTGAAGAAGGGTAATAGGAGGAGGAGGAGGAGGAGGAGGAGGAAGAGAAGAAGAAGGATAGGGGGGAGGAGGAGGAGAAGGAGGATGGAGAAAAAAGGGAGGAGGAGGAGAAGAAGAAGAAGAAGGAGGAGGAAAAGAAGGAGAAAGAGGATGGGGAGGAGGAGGAGGAGAAAGAGGATGGGGAGGAGGAGCAGGAGGAGCAGAAGGAGGAGGAGGAGAAGAAGAAGAAGGAGGAAAAGGAGGAGGAGGAGGAGGAGGAGGAGGAGAAGAAGAAGAAGGAAAAGGAGGAGGAGGAGGAGGAGGAGAAGAAGAAGAAGGAAAAGGAGGAGGAGGAGGAAGAGGGGGAAAAAGAGGATGGGGAGGAGGAGAAGGTGAATGGGGAGGGGGAGGAGGAGGAAGAGGAGGAGGAGGAGGAAGAAGAAGAGGAAAAGGAGGAGAAGGAAAAGGAGGAGAAGGAGGAGGAGGAAGAGGAGAAGAAGAAGGAGGAGGAGAAGAAGGAGGAGGAGGAGAAGGAGGAGGAGGAGGTGGAGGAGGAGGTGGTGGAGGAGGAGGAGGAGAAGGCAATTGAGAATAATAAAAGATACGAAGACGAACGTTGGAGTCTCTAAGAACAAAATTAAAACGTGTAGACTGGGGAGGATGGGAAAGAAATAGAACAAGAGAAAGGGGTGAGGAGGAGGAGGAGTGGGCTTATAGACAGACAAAAAAGAGCACCCGATGGGTAGGAAGTGAAAAGCCTCCATCGTATTATGTCTTTGTGTAATTTAGACGTTTTCTTGTATACGTCTTAGTCTCGCTTTGTGTCCCCTCGTGTTTTGATAACTTGTTAATCGTTTCCTTTTCCAGATCCCGCGTTCACCGCATTGCATCCGATGCCGTGGTGAAAACCATTCCTCGATTCGGTGGTAGAACACGTGACGCCAGAAGAAAAGCAGTCGGAGCCATGCTTCCCCGAAGAAAGGGTCTCGAACAGAAGGAGTACCCTTTCAGGAACGCCTCCTGGGTCATCAGGAGCCGGCTGAGCCCGAGCAAGCATAACATCAGCCTCGGGTTCACTCGGAACTCTTCGGCTCGCGTTCGACAGGGTGTCGAAGCTGGTGGTCGGAGCGGCGGGCCCGGCGGGGGCGCTGGTAACAAGGCGGCGAAGAGGAACAACGAGATTCGGCAGGTCCTGGAAAATCTGCGGAGGAAGAAGGAGCAGAAGAAGGCGGAAGTAATCCAACTCATCTCACAAGGTAAATCACCTGGGCTGTGTCTTCCGCAGGGAAACGTCGCCTATATCAAGACTCACAAGACGGCGTCCACCACGCTACAGACGGTGATCAACCGGTACGGCTTATTAAACAAGCAGTCTTTCGTCCTGAACAAGATCAGCCCCACGAACGGCCACTTCGTCTACATTCCTGTCACGAAGCACAGCCCACGGTTCTTCTTCCTACCGCCCCTGGGCGTACGTGCCGGCAACTTCAGCCAGTACCAGTACAACATGATCGCAGTGCACCTACGCTATAACCGCACCGCCATGGATTCCTTCATGCTGCCTGGCACGCGTTACATTAGCATCATCCGGGAACCTAGCGCGCACTTCGAGTCCGCTTTCACGCACTTCCGCTTCACGGATAGCTTTTCCCTAGCAACGCGCTGTAGGGTTAAAGGTCACGAGATCGAGGAGTTCATGCGCAAGCCCGGGTACTACCGGAAGCGGCTGAAGAAGCTACCGTGGGACACGGCGCGCGGGCTGCGCTGGTATTACGCGCGAAACAACCAGATTTTCGACCTCGGGTTGGACTCGAAATACCACGAGAACGAAGCGATCGTCAACCGCACCGTCGACACCCTGGCGCAAGAGCTAGACCTGGTTCTGATTAGTGAGTACTTCGACGAGTCCCTGGTCCTTCTGAAGAAACTTCTCTGCTGGAGTTTCGACGACATCGTCTACATCTCGAAGAACCAGCGTCTGAGTCGCGTCGACCTCGACGACGACACACGACGTAAAATCCGCAAGTGGAGCCGAGCCGACACGATACTGTACCAGCGATTTAACGCCACGCTCTGGCGGAAAATCCGCGACTATGGACCCGAGTTCGAGCACGATCTCGCAACCTTCCGACGTCGAAAGGACGAGGTGTTTGAGAGGTGTGTCCGGAACGAGACAATCCGGGCACACGGCCAGTTCAAGCACAAGGAGTTCACTCCTTCCAGAAACTCATCTCTCTTCTGCACTCTGGCAGCCGAGAGCAAGACCAGGCTGTTCCACAGGGTGTGGATGCGGCAGGCTGGGGCATGGAACTCCAAGCTGAGGGCGTCCAGAAATAGGGCCAAAACGCTGCAAGTCAAGGCAGGCCAGCTGAAAGCCGCTGATACGAAGCGATTAAACATGCAACTAGTACCTAAACAACAGAAGACTGGACCTAGATTGACAATTGTTGGAGAGGATAAGCGAGAAGGCATTGAAGGCAAGGTATTGAAACCAACGTTGAAGGCGCCTGAAGTTAAACACGACGAATGCCAAAATGTTGCGCCAGAAACGGATCTCGACTTCGAAAGTTCTGACGGAAAGAATTTAGTATTTCCAGAAGAGATATAGAAGATAGGGAGAAGAGAGAGAGAGGGGGGGGGGGGGGGGAGGGGGGGGGGTAGGGGAGAAAAGGGAGAGGGGGTTACGAAGGGTGGGGTGTTTTTTGGGGGGAGTAGGGAGGACGAGGGTTGTGTGTACATATATGAAATTATGAAATAAAAGAATCTGATACCCTCAATATTGTCCTGCTGAACATATCCTGCTTACATATTCTGCATATTGTTTTTGGAATAAGGTTTATAGTTTTAGTGTGCTACCAAATTTGACGGGAATGTTGTTATTATACATGTATTATGACATTCGTTTGTCATTTTAGGAGTGTTATGTAGAGTGTTTGACACTCAAGATGTAATAAAATGGGACCGATAAGTACGAATAATTATTATGTTTTTGCAAAAAATTATTTGAAATATATTGCATTTATGTTGAAATAATAATTGGTGTACATTACAATAACGTACCGATGCAAATGATTTTTGCAGGAAGCAATCAGTCAAAGCAAAGTATTTAATTGAAACAAACAATTGAATTGTGATTCGTAGCCTTTGTACTAATCATTGCAGATGACACATGTACTCATATCCGGTGATGATGACGATAAAAGACTACAGAGAGGAAAATTCCACTTAATCGTTCGTTGTATGTCGAGTAATTATACAGTATTTCATGGTCGTCACGTTTGGCATGTCTGGTCACAGGTGTTAGAGCTGTGGGTAACCACAGCGGTAGGGTGATAAATGGTCCGTAAAGGAGGATGCGACCTCGAACATGAAAAGAATGAAAGCAAACAAATTCGAAAAATATTTTGTACAAGTTGAAGAAAATCTTGACATATCATAAGGAAGTTATTTGTGTGTAAAGGTCTTTATCACTAGTCCAATAAGTCCTGTATGGGGTTGTGGGGGAGGGTGATGGAGGGTGATATGGTTTCGAATGTCTTTAATGCGATGAGTGGTCAGCTAATCGTGGTCGGTGGTTATAACAACGGTGACGGTAATGCTATCAGAGGGTTTCAGTCCTTCGATTCGAAAGAGTACAGTATTATGTGTGTATGTATGTATGTAGAGTACAGTATTATGTATGTATGTATGTATGTATGTATGTATGTATGTATGTATTATGTATGGAAACAAATTACATATACATCTGATATGCGCATAAACACGACTACAATCATACAGTCTAAAATTACCAAATTTATTGGGCAAAGCGCATGCGCATCCTCTAATATCTGAAAGTTATCCAATACATGTACTAACATCATAGCAAACGGTATACAGGTGTATAAGTATTATTTTATTAATTATTATAATTGTCATGATTGTAGGAACCAGTAACCAATCCATTATCACTTCTAGGTCCTGTCTTGTAAAGAGTTGCGGTTGATCTGAATTGATCGCAACTGCAATCCTCGCACGTGACATCACAAAATTGAAATTTCAAAAGATCATAACTTCTTTATCCTTTGACGGATTTTCGTCAAACATTCACAAATATGTTTCTTTCATGTTTTTGCTTTGATTGAAACCAACTTATCTTCAGGGCGAACTATCCCTTTAACCCTATCTAGCCCGGGGGGGGGGGGGGGCAAAAACAGCCCCCCCCCCCTCGACATTTTTCGCAATAAATTTGTAACGCGGAAAGATCGCGCCGCGACGTTTCATGACTATTTTCCTTCAAGTCTCACGCAACTTTTAAGACCAAATTTGCGACGCGGGGGTACACGGTTCCGAAGTTACGTAATATTTTGTATGTGCATGTCAGACCAAAAATTGCTCAAAAACGTGATTTCATGTACAAATCTAATGCAAATTCTGTATCCAGCCAAAATTCATAAATGTATCATTATTTCTATTACTGATGAAAAACAATAGATTTCATGTTATTTATGACTGAAATAGTGTTGCCAACGATTTCCATCGAAAAAACAATGAAAAACATAATGTCGAAAAAACAAAGAAATACATAAGAAATTCCAAAAAACAATAAGAAAGAAAATAAAAAAGAAAAACTTTGATATTGCCATTTTTTTAAATCCTAATTTGATAATAATCCTAAGAAGAGTGTCTGGACTGATATCTAGCAGTTTGGGGGCTATATTTAAAGATTTACAACCAAATTATGATTTTTATGCATTTAATTAGCATAATTAATTAATCAAAAATAAATTTGAATAATTTTGGTGCAATTGACAATTGAATTGTGGAGATTACGGCATCGGTGACGTACGTGCCAATTTTCGTCGCGATCGCGCGATCAACGGTCGAGATCTTAGGGGGGGGGGGGGCTGTTTTTGCCCCCCCCCCCCCCCCCCGGGCTATGCGATTTCAAAATAGCCCGGGCTATATAGGGTTAAAGCAGGGACGTCCCTGGTTAAAGCTACAGTTTTGACGGATATGCTTTTATACGCTGTACAAAGTCTGTGGCGTTAAAACGCTCTTCAGATTTCTGAGGATTAATCGCCTCTTCTGCCATGTCTGGCTCTCAACCAATTGGAATGTGCGACATGGAACCGCTAAATTTACACCCCAGCTGGGGATCCAAACCAGTGGGGTTCTTTCTCAGCTTCTAGCTTGCTGCTGAAAATATATGACGTTCATAATTTTCTACAAAATCAAATCTTCTACAAAGACGATACCGACATTCTGACGGTGGCACTGCAATACCCGCCTGTCTCTCTCACAGCGGGAGGGGGACACCCACCCCCCCCCCCCCCACACACACACACACACACACACTTTCCAGTAGTAAATGATATGTCACATAAAGACTGGCACATGTATAACACCTTACTAAATCTATTCCTCCAATTGCAAATACACAAAAGACGAACTTGATTGAATGATTTAATCATATCTTTAAAATCAGCTTTCATATCCATTCAGAAAATAGATCCATTCCATTATGATCAGTTCATTGTTTCTTCTTCATTTTTATGACAAAAATAGGTATGTGATTGGGGTGAGTTTAAGCCCTCCCCTCCCTTGTCAAATCAAAACGTGGAAGCGATACTTTCCAACCCCCCAATATTGAACGGCCGTAATCCTGCATATACTATACATATACATATAAACTGTACCAGAACAATATTAACATTCCTCATTATACAATCCAATACAATACAATACAATATGGCATGCGCAAGTTACACCTGCCCATCGAAGCGCAAGACAACGCACAACGCGATTTATATGTACAATTTCAGGCAAAACAGACCCCATCATGAACCCGTAATAGAAAGATTTGCGATAGATCTTAATCTGTAGTGTACAGAGACACCACTGATATCAATCACAAGTCCAGATGCGATTAATCGCAAATCGTTATAAGACGGGGCAGAGATTCGGGGAAAGTGTTGACACCCGCTTTATGCTCAATGCACACCTCAAAGATTCCCTGACATCTTAAATGTATGTTGACCTCTGTTGATGCAAAATATGTATACATGTATAACAAAATCACTAACTGTACATATGGAAATATGTGTCCTATATTTTAGAATATTTTCTATATTTTCTCAGCACTGATAGGCCCCGCCTCCAAAATACCCTCCAACTCAAGATTCCCCCAGTGACATCATCAACGGTAGAAATTCAATTCAATTTTACTTTAATCAGAATAAAAACATAAAAATACAAAGTAATACATTTGAAAAAAAAAATCAAAGACGACGGAGACCTCCATAAAAGCACAAGGCTTGAGTACCATTAACCAACATTCTGAACATAATAATGCATTTAAAGGTGTAATGTTACATCATAAAACAAAATAACTAACAACATGAAGACACACGTCAACATCTACAACCACAAAAACATACACACACACACACATATATATATATATATATATACACACTGTATCGGGTGGGTGTGGTATTATCGGCAATAGCACAAAGAATTAAGTTGAATGACAATCATACTTTTTGAATAGAGATACTTTAAAGTCACATTTTAATATTCTTAGGAAAACGGTTTGTTTAAGTTTGATCATTTACATCATTCTAAATCTTGGCTCCACGGAATCGTATGGATTTGAGGTCAAAATGAGTTAGATACTTTGTAAAGATGAATTCTATTTGCATTTCGAGTATTATATGGGTGAATCTGCATTGAGCTGAAATACTCCGTCAAATGACCCTGGAAGTGATTTATGAATATAGCGAAACATGAAAATAGCAGCGGGGTAGGTATTGATATCATATACATGTACATGTATAAGCGTTTTTAAGGATCTAAAAATAGGATCGGAATAAGCTAAATACTCTGAATTTGAACAAATGCATAGAGCTTGTTTTTATAGACACAATAAATTAGTTTTGCTAGCTGTGCCCCAGATGATATTCCCATACATAAGGTGAGGTTAGATGAGAGCATTATACAGGAGAAATAAATATTTCTGTGGCAAAAGTTGTCTTAAACAATGTACAATACCAACAACTTTGCTTTTCTTGCTAAGGACATAGTTAATATGAACATTCCAAGTTTAATTGCTATCGATGTGTACACCTAGGAAACTGCAAATTTACACTCAACATTTTTACCTATCAACCTTACTCTATGCAAAGACTTATGATGTGCTGGTACACGAAATTAAATACATTTGGTTTTCTTGACATTTAAACACAACTTATTTATATGTAACCATTCAACAGCTTTTGTTAATTCATCATTAGTATTTGATACCATATCATTATAATTAAAACCAGAAGAGATAAGACAAGTGTCGTCTGCATATTAAATGACATGGAAGCATGGACCAGGGATGTTAGGAAAGAGAGACAACTCGAGCTTAATGTATTCAAACATCTGTATGGATACTAAAGCGTGTTAATGAATGTCAAAAGCATTCCACAATCACTACAATGCTTTGATGTCCCATGCGCTGCACCGACATTTAGCTGCTGTCAACTTGGAAAGCAATATCTTTAATTCATTGTTTTGTCTCTGGAAGCTATTTTTCTATAAGAAAGCTACGGGCAACATCACGAAAGATCCTGTACTCGGTTTTCTTCTAAACAATTGTTGAATGATGCACAAACGGAGATATAAGATAATATTCTTACTTATACAATTAACAAATTTCTTCACTTTCCGCAGATATCCGCAAATGTGGGATTCAATCATTATCAAAATTATATCTTAAGCTGTTTATTTTCATTAACAGAGTGTGCGTGCAAGTGAGATATTTTATTAGAAAAAACTGTTTATTTTTGTTCGCTGATATCTCTTTCCCTCACAAAAGTATTGATGCAATCCAACAGAACTGGTGAAGCGAAATAAGACTCTACATTTCTTTTGTTCTATCTGAGAAACCGTTGCTAAGCAATCTGACAATCCTGTTCGTTATTATCAAAACAGCTGAAAAGCTCATGCTGAGAAGACATTTTTTTTTCGGCGGTGCCACGCATGGGTTCAAAGAAAGAAAGTTGTTTCACACCGGGGTTTCATATCCTTCCATAACACATCCCTGCATGGACCTAGCATGTATGGACCGCGCTCGGATAGACTTCCTTTGATCTATGAAGACCGCCACCTCATAAAAATTCGAGACATTCAGGTGTTTTAAACAATTAGCTCTATTTCTAATTAGGCAGTTATTCCTCTGAAAAACAAAAGATAATCTGTTTTTTGAAATATATTCAGGGAGTTCAGATCGTAATGAATTAAATACATTAAGATAAGTGTGGGATTCTACATGGAAAGTAGTTTCAAGTATAAAGGTATCATTAATTGTATAGAAGGGGAACATGTCACGCATACATTGATTACAATTATATTCACTGACATTGTCAAGTATAAAACATGGAACATTATGCCAACATTCACAGGATGTAAAGTTGATAGAGCACCCTGACCTGATAGTACAGTTACAGATATTCATAGTTAAATCAGTTATATCACACACGTCATCACACATACTATTAACAGACATAATCATCAACACTTAGAGTATAGTGCTTATCAGAAAATGAAATCACAAATATTCTGGAACTATTATTAGAACTAAATTTGAGATTTAGATTGCCGAGAAAAAGAAAAATCAGTATAAAAATTATTTTAAAGGCAACAGATAAGAATAGAAGTTATCGAATTAGCAGGATGATAGACTGAATTTATGCACAAACTAAACATTGCAATAACTACCTCCACCTGCCCACAAGAGCATCACATGTCTTCACACAATACCACCTAACAACCTTTCATGTGGGAATAATCGTTTCCCAATATCAGAAATGTGCTAGCTATTCCAAGGACAATATAATACATTTGCATTGTATAATCACGTGATGCTATTATAAGCACTTGTAGGTATTCATTTCAATGATTAGCTATTTGTATAACTTTGTCTACTGTTCACTGTTTACTGAGTTGGAGGATATTTTGGAAGTGGGGCTTATCAGTGCTGAGAAAAATATAGAAAATTATTTTAAAATATAGGACACATATTTTCATTGAATAGTAAATGATTTTGTGATATACATATTAAGTAGCATCAACAGAAGTCAACATGCATTTAGATGTCAAGGGACCTTTGAATAGACGTGCGTCATGTCATGGTTATGAAATTATTTGATTATGACGAAACATATCCACAAATCTGGAAGAAAATGACGCACTCCGTACACTCAAGGCTACTGATGGTTATTCCTCTATTTTCTGGGCGCGCGGTATCATGCGAACTCTCATTGTCGCCGGTTTCAAAAGGATCCCGTGGAAAATTCCGTGGTCGAGGAAGTCCGGACGATCACCGGGTGCGAAGTCGATGTCGAATTGGCGCATGATGGTGGTAAACATGAGGAAAAGCTCGTTTCTTGCCAGCTGATCGCCCAGGCACATACGAGCACCTAAAGGAACGACCAGGGGAAACCGTGCAGAAAATGATGCGATGTTTGATATTATGAATAGCTAGTAGCAACCATCTTTCTCTCTCTCTCTCTCTCTGTCCCTCTCTATCTCTCTCGCTGTCCTTTTCTTCCTCCATCTCTTTTTCTCACTCCTTTTGCTTTTCATTGTAGACAAGCACTTTATGTATAGGTTACATGAATGGAATACCGGAAACTGATTTCTGTCATGCCCTGGCTGCCCTGAGGTTTGGTTTGATTATGTCGATCGCCGAGTCTAGTCGAGTTGAGGTCCCCAACCAGCTCAACGCTTTTTAAAGCTATATATCTTATTTATATGTTGAAATAAGGTTTGTTTTTAAAGATTAAGTGATTATGAACGGCATCACGGAGACGTATACGTGCACGACGAAACGTGTGGTCAACGTGTTAGACT